>MNAD01000147.1:0-177520 GCA_001895945.1 Trametes pubescens
CCGAAGTGGTCAGATCGCGACGAAAACGACACCAGGCCCTGCGGGCAGATGAGCAGAACCCAGGACTGAAGGAATCGAGTCGAAATACGCAGGAACGAGCGAGTTATGGACGTTCTGAGTGGACGTGTTCTGAGAGCTACGAGTGTGCGAAAAAATCGAAATCAGGCCGACGTCAAGCGCCGTGCAAACTGCAATAAACAAAATTGTCTCGCCCGCATCCAGCAGGTCACACAGCACAGCAAGTGAGAGTACACAACATCATCGCCTCTACCGGTGTAGTTTGTAGCCAGGCTTATATTTTTCCGTCGATTCCCAATAGTCTTCGAATGCGTCTACTTCCCATATCTTGCCCATCTCAAACGGGCATGGCGGCAGTGCGGCCGTCTCCATGACCTCAGCGACGCCAACGTGCCCTCGGATCGGGGCTATTGGATCTTGGGAGAAGACCTCGCGAATACGCAGCATCTCCCGGGAGGTTTCACCTGCCCACTTCCCGTTCAGCGTAGGTCAAGCGTGGGCAGAGGCTGCAAGATGAGACGCGCAAGCGGTATGCCCATCTCTGACCGAGCAGCGACCATCTGGAGCGTCTCGGGGATTCCTAAGTCCTCATAATGTGCGCTGATGAGGAGGGACTCCAGCGCTGGCAAGCAGGAGCATCCCCCTCCACGACCGAGCTTATCGCATAGCCCCTTGACCGACTCCGAACCTATGTGGTTTGCATTCACGTAGGCATGCAGCTCGGTGAGAGACGGCATGTGCGCGATGAGGGAGAGCATTGAAGGACCCGAGTTGTGCAAGCTTCGAGGCATAGATGCTACGGCCTTCCTTGAGATGAGTCTTGTGTTGAACTGCGTTTCGTCACAATTAATAAAACATTAAGTAATCTTGATTATAGACCTGTGCAATGCAAGGTACAGTCAGCAACTATCGATTCAGCGACAGGTAGGTGCTGAACGCAAGCCCGTCCGAGGTACGATGCGCACCTGAAGAGTGTCTACAACCACGGGATGTTATACCGAGGCCTCTCGTCGTCCAATAGCTCCCAATACTCCTCGAACGCGTCCACCTTCCATACATCGCTCATCTTGAACAGACACACCACCGACTCCGAATCCCTCACCAGCTCTACGTCCTCGACGTCCCTCTTGATCAGCGCGAGCGCCGCGCGGAACGCAGCCACCATCTCCGGCGACTCCAGGTCGCGCTCCAGATGCGGCTGCAGCGCGAGGCGGCGGAGCGGCTTCCCCGCACGGGTGCGCGCGCGCACCATCCGCCGCACCACCTCCGACGCCGGCGGGAGGCGGAAGTCCTCCGTATCCCCGCCCCAGATCTCGACGCCGACGCTCTCGAGTGCGGGGCACACGATCGGCGCGTCCCCGCTGAGCGCCCTGAAGAGCTCGTTAAGCAAGCCCCAGCACGTGTCTTCGTCCATCTCGCGGTAGTCCGGGTGGATGCGCAGCGCGAGCGCGGTCAAATCCGGTATATACGCGAGGAGATGGTTCGGGATAATAACTTCGTTCAGGAGGGACACGTGGAGTGTCTTGATTCGGGCGAGCGGGAGCATCGCGTGCAGCGTGGTGACCCACGGTGCCCACTGGTCCTGGCGGTCGTCCACATAGCATGTCGCGCGGATCCAGAGCGCCGAGCGCGGGCCCTCCGCAACGAGATGGAGGTTGTTGTCGTCCGCCGCGATCTCGAGGCGGGTAAAGCTCGCGACGAAGCGCTCCGAGGCCAGGCGGCAGGGCAGGTATGCACCGTCACCTGGGTCTCCGCTGTGGACGTGTAGGTCATCCAGGCGCACCAGCACATTCTCCGGGAGCTCCACGCGCTGCAGGAGGAGGAGCGTCGCCGCGAGATCGCTGTCGATGCATGTGAACGCCCGCAGTGATGGGAGGACGGCACGCGTAGAGGTGACGGTAAGCACGGCCGCAGCCTGGAGCCCCGAGAAGAACAAGTACTGCAGGGCTGGGGTGTTCGAGAATAGCGAGGTCAAGTAGCGCATGGTGTCGTCGTAGAGGATGCGTCCGCGGAACGTTCCCAGGTAGAGGTGCGTCAGATGCGGGAAGTAGTTTCCAGGGATCCACATGTACAGCGGCCGGAGAGCAAAGGCCCTCAGGTTAGAGACGCGCTCACCGAAGAGGATCGGAGTCGCATCGGATTCGTCGTCTCGCACGGGCGCGCATTCTGAGGTGATCGTGAGGCATTCTAGCAGTGGAGCTGCGACTTGGAGGTGCGCAGGGGGGTCCACCCAGTGCGGATATTCCGTCAGGTCGAGGCGCCGGATGCGGTGGCCCTCCTCTTGCAGGAGGTGATCCAGGCGCTCAGCGTCTTGGGTGAGCAGGTGGAGCGACAGCGGCATCGCACCGGAACGCTGTATGAATGCTTCAAGCTGTGCGCCATCGTGGTTGTCAATGCGCGTCCAGAGGGAAGGCGTGTTGAGCGCGACGGCGCGCCACTTGCTTGAGACGTGGGACAGAGCAAGGAGCGGGCGGGTTCGCACACGTTCAGTTGCGCCATGGTAGAGCTTGGGCGTTCCTTCATGTCCCGAGAGCTGGAGTACATACCCGAAGATGTGCGCTAGGATCTCCGGAGGGATTTGGTCGACTGGAGTGAGGGAGTTCAGGCAGTGGCGGAGCTCGATGAGCACCTTCGTCAGAGTGTCGTCGGATTGTGCCAGCTGCAAAACATCGACCCTTAGCATCGAAGTAGCAGGCAGGAGTCAATACGGCAAACACTGCAAGATATCATGGCACCTGACAGAGTGCAAGTTCGTGAAGCAAATAGTGACTGTCAGTGGGACAAAGGCCTTTGTCCCACTGACACTGGTCACTATTTGCTTTAAGTCCTTGCACTTGGCCAGGGGTCGTGGGATCTGTTGATGTTTACACTGCAATCGCCGGAAACGCACATCTTCTCTTCTGAAAAGCTACTCAGCACGGTAATGACAGACATGTATGAGACTCTGACACGCTACCTCTCTGTGTTGAAGTCCCGGTGCAGAGCATCCCGAAGAGATGCAACAATGTCACTAAATTTGGGCGGTCCATTAAGAGCGAGGTTTTTCGTCATTCGGACTGTATGGTACACTGGAGAAAAGACAGTTCGAGTAAATAGGGGCGTTTCTGTGGCGCACTTCTGAGCGTCGTGCGCGGTTGATGGCCTATGTGAATGCATACGCACCTGTAGCACTTAAATATGCAATAAATATGATCTAGGTGACCAAAGTTTCTCTAGGGAGGGTGCTGGTTGTGCTATGCTGCTTGTGTCATGGTGAAACTCTGCGACGGAACAGACAAACTTGGTCGACGTTGTTTGTACTTGTTAGATTCGAAAGCCTTTGGTAAATACATGCAATCAACGCCCGTGCCAGATCTATCTTCCCAACTTACTAGACGCTTCGTACAAGTTTCCTTCGAACCTATAGAGCCAGGAACACGGCGATCTGCCGTAGGTGGGCGATGAACACATCATTGTATAGACTGAACACCAAAGCTGACAACGGTCTCGAGTGTGCACTACGAGTGGAAGAGGCAAGTGTCATATGCTGAACTTGACTCAAAGGTATATACAAGTGCACACCACAGATGATGGATCGTGTCAAATCGTGGTCCGAAAGTTCAAAATAAACGTCGTCATAAGAGCGCAACAAAGTCAAAATCCCTTCGCATCGCACAAAACAGCTTACGCGAGCACGAGCCTGCCGCCAGCCACTACGCCAAGCACAGCAACACCGACGCTCACGACCTGCGCCATGCTCGGAACAAGGTATCCACCAGCAGCAGCGTTCCCAGAGCCTCCGCTCCCGCTCGCCGCGGGCGCGCTCCCACCAGGTCCCGTCAGCGTCGCAGTCGCGGGGAACCCGATCGGCGCAGTCGCAGACGTGCTCTGGGTCGCGACGGAGCTCGCGGATGACGCACTAGAGACAACGCGTATCAGAGACTCTGCGGCGAAGAGTTATGAGGTCACAGGGACACGTACGCGGAGCTGGCGGCGCCAGAGTCAACCTGAGTGTTCAGCAGCACGCGGTCGATGACGTGGAGCACGCCATTCGGCAGGAGGACGTCCGGTTGGACGATCTGGGCAGTGACGTTGCCTGAAGTCACGAAGTGTCCGGTGGCGTTCAGCACGAAGCTCAGCGGCTCTCCTGCGGCGGAGGTGAAGTTCTGGCCGGACAGCTCCGGCGAGTACACCGTGGAGCCGTTGATGAGCTGCGAATGGGCTCAGTTCCAGCAACTGAACGAGTGAGAGAAACGAATGCCTACGTGGTTCTGGAAGAGGGCTTGCAGAGCGGTGGTGTTGCTCTGCAGGCTTGAGAGGGAGCTAGCGGCTGCCTGGATCGCACTAGTGTTGGGTGCGAAGAAGGTGAAGCCATGGAGCTGCGTGTTCAGGATGTCGAAGAAAGCGGCAGAGCCGGACTGGTTGGTGGACAGCTGAACCGACTTCAGTGCGGTATCGATGCCCGCGAGCGAGACGTTGTCGGCGGGAACGGTCACCGCGAGGGATTGCGGAATATTGAGCACGTGGTCTACGATGTTGATGGTGATGTTTCCAACAGTTGTAGTGTTGGACACGATTGAATCGTTCCTGTAGGGCAAGTTGAGCGAGAAGCGGGGAATGGTGGGAACAAAAACGTACCTCTGGTTCAAAACGTGTACTTTTCCGTCCGCGCGGGCGGCCCATGCAACTGCCTGGTTCTTGTTTCCCTCGAGCTGAACCAAAGTCGAGTTATTCAAGAGCGTACGTCCGACGGTAGTGTTCGGATAGGTCGTCGATATGCCGGTGAAGTTCCCCTGCACCACGTGGTACGCGATGACACTTGAAAGGATGTCGGCATCGGAGGTGATATTCGACGATGCGCTGTTGACTGCAGGCTGATGTGAATACATCGCGAGGCGTCTGTCAGATGAGCTACGTACACGCATTGTCTGTGGGGGCGAACAGAACGAAGGACGCGCCACTTGACAGCTGGGAAAGCAAAGATTGGCCGGCAGTGGTCGAGTTGAGCTGCGCAGCGATGCTCGACAGGCGAGTGAGGCCGGAACTGGTGAGGGACTGGAGCAGGTCCGTGAGTATGGTGGTGTCCTGGCCCAACACTGCAGGGACGAGGGCGAGGAGGGGCGCGGCAGAGAGGAAGCGCATCGTGAGAATCGTCAAGGCGTCGTTAGATCGTGGTCGGTCGAGCGGGAGGAGAGGGACGCTGGTGTAGGAAGTGCGGCGGAGGGTTTATATAGCTGCCAGCAGGGAAGGTGCCGAAGAGGCCAGGCGTGCACATCATTGGGCGGGGCGAGCTTGACGATGATGCTCCTCTTCCATTAAGAGATTATGATCGAAAGCCCTAGGAAGATTCGCACCTTGTATTTCGCCCCCTCTGACGTCAAACAAGCCTGCTTCGACCGGGCAGAACGTGCGACGCATTCATAAGAGAACACGACGCAGAAGACATGCCAGACTCGACCAGCGCCTGACTGCACGCCCATACAGTGCGGTGGCCTCTACCGCCAACGCCCTGCTGTAGGTTGCCCAACGCTCTGGGCATGCATGTACGTCGTCGTCATAGCGTCGCACTGTCGCAGTCGAAATCGTTTACGCGTCGAAGGGCGCAACGTCATTCAGCACGTGTTCGCGTCATTGGCGCTTCGGCGTACCTCGATGCCCAGGTACCCGTTCGAAATTAGCTATAGATGCTCCAAAACATGCGGCGTCTAGACTTTGCTCACCATGTCGTGAGGCTGGCTGCCAGTGGCTGGACGTTGTCCATGGAGCGAGTGGCTGGCATAGCTCCGCGTTCCTGGTATGGCGACACTGCGCACATCAGAGACAGGGCACATCGCGCGCGGCGTACCTTGCAATTCCGGCTTGACTTGCAGACCGGTGAATTAGGGTGATTTTGAAGTAATGAAAAGTGGCTCCACCTAATGCAAAGTGGGGCGGTTTTACCTTGGGTAAGTGGAGCGCTCCTAATGTAATGTAAAGTCACTTTTCATTACTTCAAAATCACTCTATTGTCGAAGGCTCATCGTGAGTAGCCACAGACACTGCCGCGACGACGGAACAGCCTTGACGATGTATTCAGTACGCCACGTGCTAGTAGTGCTCACCAATACAATGTACGGGGGCCATTATTGGTTTCAAGCTTTGTGGCCGCGCCTGCACACACAGGTGACAGAGAACCCCCACGTCGCGTTTCGACGGCTGTTCACTCATATGTCCGCTCCATCGTCCGGTCGTTGCAGTCAAAAGGGAAATCATGCCAGCGTCGCTACGCTGTGCGGGTCCGAGGTTGTTGGCGAATCTCGTCCTACTCACTCGGGGCTCTTCTCTTCCCCTTCCCCTTGCTACGTGTCCGGTGACCGTCGTCCTTCCACACAGTTTGAAGACCCTGTATGATGACATGCGTCAGTTATGCTACGCCCAAAATGGTTATAACAATGAATTACCGAGCTCCATTCCTCTCTAGCTCCCTCGGTGAGAGTGGATTGATCCAATGCTTTTGCAAATGCCGCCGTGGGTGCGGATATGCTGCTGGGCGCGTTGGCGGACGATGCGGCGGACAATGATGGCACCCTCGCACAGGACACATTCGACAGCGCGCTCGTGTTATACGCATCCGGCGGCATGTCGACCCGTCCCTCCGAAACGCCTATTAGAAGTGATGTGCCATCCTGCGTCAACCTATGAGGCACACATGACATAGCGACGACGAGATGACCCACAAACGTGAGAGATGTGTTCAATGCGCCAAGCACTAGATTAGTACTTACCACTTTCGTGCCTGAGAGAGTTTTTCAACTGCACAGTACCGAGGGGGGAGGAATAGGATTACCGGTCTTTAACAGAGCCAGAATCAAGTAATTGAGCGTGTCTTGCTAAGAACGCATGTAGGGGTCAACAGGGTGTCCCGGAGCGCGGAAAGACCTAGGGTGAACCGAAGATACAAACATCGCCCCACGGAGGAGAGTGCATTTAGCAGAACGCCTGCAGAAAATATGATACATACGGGTTACTAATCCCAGAACAACCGATAGTTCGGCGTCTGACGGTTCGGGATCCGCCAATACCGTTCCGCTTCGCGCATCGTCCACATATCTCGGAGCTCGAACCCGCACGCGCCCGCGTCCTGGAGAAGCTGCACGTCTCTCACGTGCTCCGAAACAGGCGTAAATGCCTTCCGGAATAGATCGATGTTGGGCGACACAGGACACACTACCTCCATGTTAGGCCAGAAGTCTAGCAGGTCAAAGACTAGTCCTTGGAGCGGTCTGCCCCGCTCGGATCTTGCAGCCGCCATCGAGAGCAAGTCGGAAGGCGACAGCTTGTCCGGGTCTGCGGCCGAGACCCCAAGTACGAGCTCCTCGAGGTGAGGCAAGTCCGTCGCAAGCGTGGCATACAGGCTGCTGGCCAGCTCGTGCGAAGGCCTATCCTCGTCCTCCTCCAGCGGCCCCGCGTTGAAGCGGACCGCAACTTTAGTCAGATTGGGCAATTGTCGTATAAGACTGGGGATGATGTGCTGGTTGACCGCCGACGCCTGGAGAGTCGTCACGGAAGGGAGGGGGATCATCGTGCAGAGCCGCGAGAGCCATTCGTCCCACTGGCCGTCGACGCATTCCACCTGTATCCAGAGCCCTGAGCGCGGGCCGTCCGCGATGAGGTGCAGCTCTTCATCCTCCGTGGCGACCTCCAGACGAGTGGAGATGTTCCAGAAGAGCGTGGCATGGCAGAGGCTGAGGTAGCGTTATGCGATCCGGTGTGAGGCACTCCAGACGGTCCAGGCGTATCACGACGTCTCCCGGAATATCGACGATGCTCAGGAGACGCAAAGCGGAGGCCAGATCGCTTGAGCCACATGTGAGAGCGCGCAGGCGTTGAAGCGAGGCCGTTCCTATGGTGGCCGTATGGGAAGCCTTGAGAGTAAACCCTTCGATGTGTAGATATTGGAGGGCAGGCGTATTTGAAAGAAGGCGGAGAAGAAGAGTCATTACGTCCCTAGAGAGAAAGAGGCTGGAGATTTTCGCCAAGTAGAGGTGGGTGAGGTGAGGGAATTGGTTGGATGGAATGCAGATATAGACAGGATTGATCGCCAATGCCCTGAGGCTGGATACGCGGTTACAGAACAACACAGGCTCACGATCACTGACCTCCACGTGCATGCCTTCCTCCGACATGATGGTAAGCGACTGAAGGTCGGGCGCCCGAAACACCTGGAGAGAGGGAACACGGGAGAGGGAATCGGCGTGCAGTGTGATGTCGAGATGCTTCAGGCGGTGGCCACAATTAGCGAGGAGCCGCGTCAAGGTGCCGGCATGCTCGGCCTGGAGATGCAAGGAGATAGAGGCATCTCGTGAACGCTCTAGAAAGCCGTCGAGTTGAGCAGACTTGAAGTCGTCGATGTGTGTCCATAATGCCGCTGCATTGAGAGAGACCTCGCGCCACCGACGGCATACGTGGGTGATCACGAGGAGTTATCGCGTCCGAACTGGAGTCTTCAACCTCTCGCGGGGTTCGAGGTCGAGAACGTTGTCATAGTGTGAGCAACGTACAAGGCGTTCGAAGATATTCAGCAAGATCTCAGGGGGTAGTCGGTCCAAAGGCGACAATGCATTGATACGGCTACGAAGTTGCAGCAGAACGGCGGATACTACGCCTTCTTGATGGAAGAGCTGCAAATGACAGGTCAGACACGTCATATCTACTGAACGCAATACTCTCACTTCTTCGCGACTATGACCCCCGAATATGATCAATGATGACCGGTGCCATACAGTTAGATTGGGCTGTACATACCTTTGTGTTTGCAACTCTTCATTCACGGCGAGTTGTAATGCTTGAATAAGCGCAGACAACGACATGGATCCCAAATCGGATGCCATTACTGTTGAAAATATCGTAAGCATCAGTCGTACGTTAAACGTTCAGCGCTCTGCATAATGCCGCCGACCCGGAGTCTACAACGTCGAAAGGCCGAGATCCATGGAGAGCATCTTGCGACCAGAGCACCGCGCATATAATCAGCGTAAGGCTCACCTCTGTTCTTCTCCAGGAATGAGATTCGAGAATGGACCTGTCCTGAGGGAACGATGGTGCAGGTAATACACAGTGACTGGTGGTAGCACAAACCGAATCCTGGCACTGTTTGCACTCGGACGTGCGAGTCTGTTTGTTCTTGTCATTTTCAGAGGCTTTTGCCAAACACGGCCAAAGCTCACAGACTGTCACCAGCACGTGCATTGTTTTACGCGTCGTCTCGACGCGCAGGCGCCCTCCGCCGCCAACTACTACTACCGTTTGTCGGACACTGCGCATAAACTACCGTCCCCTGCATCTGAAACTCACTTCGTCATCTCACTCACGCATAGCCAACCTGCGATGCATGGCACTAACCTGCGGATAGTCGTATGATATAAGTTACACAGGTGCGCGCAGACTTCGACTTCGAACTAGGCTGCTCACGAGAGGCTGAGGTGAGTCGATCTGCACAGACGTCAGCCTGCGAGTACCAGGCGAACATGGAGTTGATCGCCTCAGAGAGCTCCGCGCTGCTGGTCTTGTCAATGCACCACGTGTCGATCCAGAGGTAAGCGCAGCCGCGGGCGCGAGCGTAGTCACAGCAGTGTCTGATCTTCCTTCGCCCGAATGATATCGAGGGAGCGCGGATCGGTATCGTCGAAGGCGTCCATGAAGCTGCCTCGCGCGGCAGTGTGGATGGTGTGGACATCCTATGAATGGGCCTGTGAGACGAGCTTCATGAGGAATCAGGGCGGATGGGAGAGTACTGATCTGGAAGGTCTGCTCGTCGTCGCCCCAGACATGCGACAGAACCGCATAATGAACTTCGGAGGGGTGTTGTGTGAAAACGATCTGGTACGTAGATGTGTTTAGCAACCACATTGCTTTAGGCTCTGAGTGGTGCATCGATCGTGTCAGTGCAGCTTTGACCTCATGGCAGGATGGTCCCCACCGGGAGTTCCGGTCTCAACCTTTGCTGAAAGAGGGGAGGCTTTCTTCAGTGAGCGCGGTGGAAGCATCATATGTACCCGTAGTCAGCGCGATGATAGGGTTTTGGCGGTCGTCCTTAGTCTCCTGGGATACGGATCTGACCAACGATACGCAGCCGAGTGCGGAGTTCCAGCCCCAGCAATGTAACACCTATAGCAGAACACAGCGGATTAGCCAGTACAGGCTATCACCAGGTACATATATGCGGTCTCCGCTATACAGCTGTGAAGGGCCATTCAGTATGCACTAGTACGTGGATGATTAGGAAACATTACTTACATCAAGGGCATCCTGAACTAATGTGGGCGCAGCCCGTCATGCACAATCCGATACCTCTCGGACTCATCCTGCGAGACCCGCAGGCCTTATATTGCAAAGCGTAGCCGATAGGAGGCGAGCTTCTCCTCGGATGGAGAGACGTGAACGTCACTGAAGTGGATCAGTGCAGCGCAGCCGTATCCAAATGGCCCACATATCCTGGGGCCGCCCACCTCTCAAAGCGTCTCCCTGTTCCCACTGCGTCCATCTGGGCACTGCACACGGTACTGCAAGTGGCGACGTCGGACAACTACAGTGGGACTCCCAGCGCAGTCGTGCGTTCACAATAGCGTGATACTGCTCATGGTGCCCCTATATGCAAAGCGAGGAAGATCTTGCAAGAGAAAGCGACACAGACCGGCGAGAACAGACGAGAGCGAGACGAAGGTCCCGGCAAACTTCTTCAACCGCGCCACCAAAAAAGGACAAGATGCGATCGTGCGGTGACAGCAGATGCACAGCCGCACAACCACGATCGAGTATACCGGAGCCCGGATACGCCTTCTCAGCTCTCTCGGCCGCAGGCCTGGAGCTTCCAGGGGAGCCTGCAAGAGCTGACTGGACCTCGTTATGCTCCGCGCCACCGTCGATGCTCCAGCCGCGGTGCGCCCTCCGGCTCCGCGTCCGTCGCTGCACTCGCCCACGGACCCCTCAGGCACGCACGTAAGCGAGTACAGCTAGCACGCTGGCCGGTGCGGCGTCGGAGTCGGCTTGCGAATAGCGCAAACTTCCTGACGTGCGCGCTGACTGTAGTGACATTGCGTTGCGGGTGGCGTATAGGATCCGCAGGGCCAGGGCAACGACTACCGCCGCATTGTTCAATACACGCCAGGCATGCGCCTCCCACCAGTTGACAGGAGGATGGGAGCTGGATAGATCTCCAAGCGGCGCTGCGAAAAGGTTGCAGGAGGCAGCGCGAACGAAGCGTGCCGATAGGATTCAGAGGGTGCCCTGCGGCGAACTATTCAGAGCATTCAGACATAGTATGCACAGGCGGACCAACAGCAGGATATACTACAAATACACATCACAAGGTCGAGTAGACTTGAATAAGGGAGCGCCGGATAGAGTATGTTGCCCCCGGGGGATGGCAGGACGAGGGGGGTTACAAGAAACGATAACGGCGCACCCTCCACATGGATGAGGGGAGGGGGCACAAGGAGCGTTCACGGCGCACGAGGCGCGTGAGCCAGCAAGGCGAGAGACCTCATACGACTTCGCGCGGAGGGATCTGGCCGAGCGGGAGCACGAAGTAGCTCGTGCGGGTGTCCGCGAGCATCTGCGCCGTGCCGACGTAGAACGCGACGAGGGCGGTGATGATGCCGAACGCGCCGCCAGCTTTGTCAAGCGTGATGGCGTGCGCGGTGGAGAATTTGCCTGGACAGATCCTGTCAGCCTGCGAAGCTCCACGGCCTGATAAGAGCTACTCACCTGCGCCGAGCAGCGCGAACGTGATCGTCAGGAAGAAGAACAGAACAACGAGGCCCATGTTTCTGCGCAGCGATCCGATGCTGATGATAGCGAATCAACGAGGGAGCCGCGATGATAAAGAGAAGGTAGAACGCACAAAAGAAGGAAGGTGACGATCATCCATGTGAACAGATAGATTCCGAGCGCCGAGTTGAGCTCTTCCGGGTTAGTGTAGGCCGCAGTGACGCCAGAGCCGGGGAGGAAGACGGTGGCAAACGACATCCAGAAACCGCCGTACATAGTAAACGCTGGGAATCAAACTCAATGTCAGCATCAGTCTTTCCACTGACGCACTGTGGGGAGCGCTTGATAGGACTAGGCACTCACCGGTTGCTCCGAACGTGTTGGCGCACGCGAATTCCCACATGCCCGCGACGAACTGCGCGAGGCCCCCAACGAAGAGGGCCATGCCGACGACGACGTTGGGCGTGACGACACCCCGCGCCTGGACATTGTACATCGACAGGATGAAAGTGGTCGAAGCGAAGCCATAGAGGCCACTGAGAGAAGCGACGTTGTGTCAGAAGCAGAGGTCGTCGTCGTTCGGGACTGCAGCGGAACTCACAGAGGGCCGGGGTCCCCCAGCTTACGGTAGTACGGGGATTGGCCCGCAGGGTAGACGTGCTGAGGTGGGCTGTTCGCGCTCACGTACTCGCGCTCCTTGTCGATCTTCTCAATGTGTGAGTGGGCGGACATCGTTGCTGGCGACGTTGGAAATGGAGAGAGCGCGAGGGTGGGGGAGAGAGAGGTACGGGTCGACCACAAAGTGGGCCGAGCGAATTGGCAGTCTCTTTTTAGAGCCCGCTTACCTAAGCAGTTTATGGGCGCCTGCCAGGGGCCCGTAGCCTGTTCGGGAGTAGCTCGCCCAGCTGACCGGGGGATGATCCCCACGACGCCCGACACGATCATTTGTGACTGTGCAAAAGGGGTTTCCCCGCGTGAGTCCTCCATCCCAGCCGACCCCAGTCAGCCAAGCTAACTCCGTCCGTACGCGTCGCATGTCATTTGATATTCGCCACCCCGCTCGCGAGCGCACTCGACGTCCAGGTCAGCGGTCAGGAGGCTCTGGAGGGCGTCGCAGCGGTCTCCTATGCAGCCCGGAACCCCGCTGCCACGCTCAAACACCCCGCGTCCGAACTCGGCGGGAGGATGAATAGACGTGCCAATTTGAGGACGTTCAGCATCCGGTACGCACGGCATCCTGCACATTCCGCATCAAGATACGAGATCTCTTTGATGAGGGGTGAGTACGACGAAGGTGTGGTGGAGGAAGGCCAAACGCACCTGCGACACAACAAGTAGCCATGACTGACCCCAGCCCCCGGTGTATCGGCCTCCTGTACTGCTCGGAGCTCCACCCCGCATCCAAACTTAGCGGGAGTGAGCACGATGAAGGCTCGGAGGCCGAACGCACCTGCGACATAACGAGCAGTCGAAACCAGCCCTATCTGCCTTCTCTTACCTTCGCCCCGTAAAACAGCTTGCCTCGGATCGGTGCCACGCTCGAACCCCGAACACGCACTTGACGATCAGGATGGATGGAGGTTTCCGATCTTGGTTGATGGAAATAGGGTAATTCATTCGATGTTGTGGTACGTGCAGACATCTTCGTAAGAACAACATGTCCTCTTCGATGTGGGTCAGCATCGGGGCCAGAGCGAGATAGACACAACGCACCTGCGACACACCGACCCGCCGAAACCGGGTATGTCCCGCCCTCCGTAACCCCGCGTTTCTTCAACGTCCCCATCGTGCCTGCCGAACGCTGACCGGCTTCTGAAGTCTGTTCCGATGGACGTCTACTCCCTGATGTGTTTCATGTCTGTGGACTCGAACATCAACGACGTGTACCGACTTCGCTCGGGCGGGCGGTGTCGAAAGCTGTCAGGAGAACCGAACGTCGCCGAAGAGCAAGCACCCGCATCGGGGCGGAACCGCAAAAGACTGCTGCAAAGCGAAAACAATGACCGAGACAGCCAGTGGGCCAGCAGACGAGCTCGGAGCAGAGTAAAGCGGGAGCCCAGCCAGACGTCGCATGAAGAGGGGGAGAGAGGGAAGGGCCTTCTGCGCTGCCCGCTGCACGCCGGCCTTTATAGCTTGTCGCCCGACCGTTATCGCGCCGTAATTCGCCCTTCGAAGCACATCAGTTCCATTCTCGTGGTGGGGGCGCTTGACGGCTTTGACATTAGCGAATGGTGGCAGAGCCCGTGCGCGCGGCGAGCGGGCGGACGACGGAGGCCCGCAAGGGAGGGCGCATGACGTACTGTCAATGTATCTCCCCGATAAGGCGCGCGGTGAGCCTAAGACGCCGTGGTCGGCAGGAGGAATGCTTGTCCAATAGGCGTCAGCGGGAGCGAGGGCCGGCGGTGCGGGCGGAGGGAGTGAGCAGGCACCGAAAAGGTTAAAGACCGGCGGCGAAGACCTCCCCCGAAGGTTGCCGGGGAACAGGTGGGTGCAAAGGCCAGGTGAGGGGAGCGAGCGTGAGGAGCGGGAGCAAAAGCTAAGCGGAGTGGTGCGGGCGAGTGCTTTATACCTCGCCGCGGACGCAGCACAGGTTGCTTGATGGTCCCAGGGATGTCATCTGGTACAATTCATACGGACTAGCCATCAGTGTTCTGGTCGTGCATCGGCCATATCCTGGAGGAGAGTGGAATTAGAGCGGGCGGTCCTGGCGGACGAGCCAAGTACCTCTTTTCAACGTATTAAACCATCACTAAGTGGATCATACTTACCTTGTAATCCCTTTCAATGACCTCTTATAATACATCCTAATCAACGTCATTGCGCTGATTGCTCGTAGTCTCCGCAAGGCCGTCGGCGAGAAATACGGACGCGCACGCAAGAGCGGGGGACAGACAGGCAGCAGAGAGATGGTAGTGGTTCGAGGTCAAGATGCAATTCCGACACGTCCTCCGAGACGTCTCCAGGACTCCCAATTCCGAGAGGCTCCCTTGCTCTGCCTCGCCGCGCTACAAGTTCCTGCACTTCCCGTCCGCACAAAAGCCGAACGTTCGTGCATGCCCGAAATGGCAGCTGTCTTGCCGTATATGGTGTTTTCGGCGCGCTTCGGAAAACGGACGCAAGGGCGGAACGTCTCCGGAACTGCACGCAGCGCGCGCGCCTTGAGGGCGGCGCTGATATCTAGTGCTCGTTGCCCGACTCGACCCGAGCGTACGGCGGGACGATGAGGGCGAGTACTGGGCTGTGCCATTTTGAGCGGTCACTATTTGCTATCTGTCCTTAATGTTTGCGGTATGGGAGCATACACTTGTGGAACGCTCCTTGCGTGTCTGAACGAGTTTCTATCCTCGCCGTTGAGGACGACTCCCTTGTCGCCGTCCGAGAGGCTCCGAACGGCTCAAAGTATCGATACTTACGCGGTCACAATCTTGTACTGATACACTTATACACTTATAAGAAGTTGTATACGGTGGCAGTGCATGCCTTACGGAGTAAATCGGAATCGCAGCGTTAGGGCGCTTATGTCGACGACGACAACTCTCGACGAGTCCTCTGGCCACCTACAAAGTCTCGCTCTAACTTGAGTCTAAGCTCATACAACGTCAAGTAAGTCGCTAGGAAATATCACGCTGACGTGGACTTGTGAAGCCCGCCTCACAAAGTGTCTCTCGTCCCTTTTCTCGCAGCATTTCGATTATCACAGCTACTGACTGCGTTGTGCGCTTGACCCCTGCTGTTTCAGCCATCTCCTCTGATTGTCTTGAGCTATCGATATCATCAGTACCTCCTCGTACTTCAACCGTATTGCAAGGGCTGTTGAGCATACATACATCTCTCGCAGCCTCAATACCACAGGAGGTCGGGTATCCATCTGCGTCGCCCCTATCATGAATGATCCTGATCCCGAACATCGTATGGCGTCAAGTTTACGAACACCGTGGTGTCTCGACACTCTCGTACAATATCTTTACATATCGCGGACTACAAGGTGAGTCTGCGGTGTCATTCGATGACTGGCCGGTATTTGGACTGGAGATATTACCTTGGCGCCACTCAGGGTCACTTTACGAAACAGCGGCCCAGACCCAAGTTTCTTGGACGCGTACTCTTCCGTCTGTCTTCCGTGCTCGCCCCTTGTGTCCTCTTCCGCAGTTCTCCCCCACCTTTTTGTGTCTTCTGTTCGATCGCGCGGGGGTGGGGCCCCATGGGGATCGAAACTAACCGCACCTTCACAGGAGCTTCCTGCGACGCGCATCAAAGAAGAGCAGAACTGTACACGTCCACATCTTGGTCCCCCGAGATCCAGGTGCTGCATTTCAATTCCCATTGACAGGTTGGTCGTCTCTTCAGACGCACTAGCTGCCTAAGTCCACGTACCACCCACGCTACCCCCCAAATTTGCAGCCGGGCGCGTCGTGCGATACACTGCGGCGGAAGATGCGCGCGAACGAGAACACCGTTATCGTACACCCGGACGTCGTCTTGGTACCATACAGGTGACATTTCTGCGATCGCAATATCTGGCTCGGCCCTGGCTCAGTCAAAGTTCTTGTCCCACCCGATCACAGGACAGAGCATGTCGCCGTAAGCACTTCCCGGCGTCCGGCCACACTCGCAGTTGCATCGCACCTTGAGCGCTTACCGTACGGAGCTTGCAGAAGTACCACGAGTGGATGACCAGCGCCGAATTGCGCGAGCTTACGGCAAGCGAGCCGCTGACGCTGGACGAGGAATACGAGATGCAACGTGAGTGCGGGGGCTTCCTATCGAAGCTTCCGAGCCCCGCGCCCCGCGCCCCGCGCCCCGCGCCCCGCGCCCCGCGCCCCCGCAGCCGCTAACACTCGATCTCCCCGGGGCGCTGCAACTCGGAATGGTCATTCCGTGGTCAGGCAAGTGGCAGACGGATGAAGACAGTGCGTGTCTCTCGCGTATCTCGGGCACGTACGGCGTACCTCACCGCATGGCGCAACCCCAGAATTGACATTCATCGTCTTGGACGGTACGCCATTGGCGTCGGCGGAGGGCGCGACGATCTCCCCAGAGAGTCTGCGCGGCCTCCCGATGATTGGCGACGTCAATTTGTTTCTCAAGGGCACACCCGACGAAGAAGAGTTCGAAGTCGAGGCGGAAATTATGGTTGCGGGTGCGCGGTCCCGGGCTTGGGTTTTCGACGTCCACTGAAGCTCTCCCCGCCTATCTCCTTCGGATCTCATTCACTCGTCCAATCTGTGCCGCCTGCCCATGCGCGTCCCGGTCACCCGCAGAACCCGCCTATCGGAGACGCGGCATTGCTTACACCGCGCTGCAACTCATGATGTCCTACGCGACGGACCCGTCGTCACCATCGCCGCTGCCCGTGCGTTCGGAGAAGCTCGTCGCCCGTATCGGCGACAAGAACGAGCCCAGCATACGTCTCTTCGAGAAACTCGGCTTCTCCGTGACCAAGAGAGTCGCCGTGTTCGAGGAGGTAGAGCTGCGCTACACCGGAACCAATAGCACGCCGTGGATCGCTGGGACCATCACGAAGTTGACAATGTGAAGTTGCAATTGCCGCGCGGAAACTGGCGGCGGCGTCGCTATCGATCGGATACCGGATTGAGGTAAACATCCTGATATATCGTTCGCCGTCCTGGAGAATAGGTACTGACGGGGCCTATAGTTGTGGATATACAGTAGTGTCTTCTTTTGGCGAAGCAATAGCCAAGGTGCCGATCCCTAAAGACGCGTGCCATTGGCTCTCACCCCAGAGTCCCATAGTTGGTGCCTAACATACCTACATAAGTACGGTGTTCAGGCTCGTTGCTTCCGCGTCTCACGCGAAAATAGGCAGAGGGTTCTCGAGTGCGTGGCATCACGATTATACGTGTTCAAACTCCGGGAGGGCAACGTTTGCGCCGTGTATGTACGACCGTGCGCGGTTAGGATTGCGGCCTCCTGTCTTGAGCGCGGCACGCTGCGCTAGAGTTACACCTCGCACGAATTAACAGGGCAATTTGGGGGCAGAATGTGGAAGTAAGCGTGAGTGCGGGGGCGCCAATCTGAGATTGAGAAGCTTCCGTTATTCATTTAGGCGGCGGTCCGCAGTGCTCCGTCCAACCCCTCGCTTTGGTGCTTTCCTTTCCCCGCCTCCATTCCCCCCATTTCGTGTGTCCGGCTAACGCACTCCTCTCGACGGCGCATCAGCGCAACATCACCAGTTACACACATCGCCGCGTCCAGACTGACAGGGTGGACACATGAGCGTACCTAGCTTTACTGGACGCCACCCCGCGTTCCCGCCGGGGGGACAGCTGACCAGATCCTATCCCGGATCGCGGGAACCCGACCGAGGGAAGAATGGCTCCTGCGCGATGTTGCAGCCAAGTAGATGTCATGCCCGCTGTGAACATGATCAGTAATCGCAGCACTGTGACGAGGGAACGCGCCCCCTTTCCCGGTATAAAGACTGGCCGCCGTGCTCCAAACTCTCTACGCCCTCCCCATCCCGATACCTCCTCTTCCCATACTCCTCACTACCACCATGCCTGAGACCTTCGTCAAGCAGTTCGACACCCCCGCCTTCAAGGGCGAGGTTAGCTGCCCCCTGGGCCTCTATATCAACGGCAAGTTCGTTGACGGCTCAAACAACACCACCATCGAGTACGTCATAGTATGTTCTCCGTCTGCGATAAGACCCACTGACGATGCTTCTGCAGTGTCATCAACCCGTCGAACGGGAAGCTCATCACGAAGATCAGCGAGGGCACGCCCAAGGACCTCGATCTCGCCGTCGAGGCTGCGCAGAAGGCGTTCGACACCACCTGGGGTCTCCACACCACCGGTGTCCAGCGTTCGCGCCTCCTGAACAAGCTCGGTGACCTCATGGACAAGCACGCGGACAACCTCGCTGCGCTCGAGGCCCTTGACAACGGCAAGACGTTCAGCTGGGCGCGGAAGACCGACATCGACCACTCGATCCGCTGCATCCGCTACTACGCCGGCTGGGCGGACAAGATCCACGGCCAGACGATCGAGACGTCCGAGGCCAAGCTCACGTACACCCGCCACGAGCCCATCGGCGTCGTCGCCCAGATCATCCCCTGGAACTTCCCTCGTACGCGCCGCCCCATGCTCTTCATGTAGCGCCTGTCTAATTTTTGACGTCTGCGCAGTGCAAATGATGGCGTGGAAGATCGGTCCTGCGCTCGCGACGGGCTGCACCGTCATCTTGAAGCCCTCGGAGTTCACGCCCCTGACTGCGCTCTACATGGCGAAGCTTGTCGACGAGGCTGGGTTCCCACCGGGCACCTTCAACCTCGTCAACGGCTACGGCGCGTCCGTCGGTCAGGCGATGGCTGACCACCACGGTATCGAGAAGGTGCGTCTAAATGGCCCGGCCCGGATGTCCGCACTCACTAATGCGATGACATCAGATTGCCTTCACCGGCAGCACGCTCGTCGGGCGGAAGATCATGGAGTCCGCGGCCAAGTCGAACCTGAAGAAGGTGACGCTTGAGCTCGGCGGCAAGAGCCCGAGTATCGTCTTCGACGACGCCGACCTCCAGCAGGCCGTCCAGTGGGCCGCCTTCGGTATCTAGTGAGTCAGCACCATTCGTATCGCTGAGATCACATGGTCACCTCGCCCATAGCTACAACCACGGCCAATGCTGCTGCGCGGGATCGCGTATCTTCGTGCACGAGAAGATCTACGACGAGTTCCTCACCCGCTTTACCGACTACGTCAAGACGCTCAAGGTCGGCGACCCCTTCGACCCCGACGCGTTCCAGGGCCCCCAGGTCTCGCAACAGCAGTATGACGTACGTCGCGCTCGTTCTATACCCCAAGTACACCCACTCACCTCAGTGCTGCAGCGCATCATGGGCTACATCGAGTCCGGAAAGAAGGAGGGCGCGACGGTCCACTACGGTGGCGAGCGGATCGGCGAGGAGGGCTACTACATTCGGCCGACGATCTTCACGGAGACGAAGCCGCACATGAAGATCGTGCAGGAGGAGATCTTCGGACCCGTCTGTGTGGTCGTGAAGTTCAAGGACGACGACGACATCGTCGCGCAGGCGAACGACACCATCTACGGGCTTGCCGCGTCGGTATACTCGCAGAACGTCACTCGCGCGCTCTCGACCGCGCACAAGATCCGCGCGGGAACCGTCTGGGTGAACACTGCGAACATGCTCTACCCGCAGGTGCCGTTCGGCGGCTACAAACAGTCCGGCATTGGTCGCGAGCTGGGCTCGTATGCGCTGGAGAAGTGAGTGTCCATCGCTCTTTGCGATGTTTTCAGCTGTACTGACATCGTTTCAGCTACACCGCGGTCAAGTCTGTGCAGGTCAACCTTCACCTCAGCCTCTCATGAGCGTGGTCGGTCTAGTTCGAAGTCGAAGTCTGCGCGCACTTCTGTAATATGGTATTGCCGTCTGTACATGTTGTATTCTTAGTTCACTTTCAAACAAGGGCGTTTTCCTGGTCAAACGTAAGTGGGTTTTGTGTGTCTCACGAACGGTAGGAGTTGGTGGCGACCCGGGCCCAATCAGTCAGGCGGCAGGGTGCCGACGCGTCAAATGACGCACGTGATCGTGATATGTGATATTACATAGGCTTTGGTCGTGTTTGGCAAAAGCCTCTGAAAATAATAGGCACAAATAGAATGGCAGGTTCGGACTCCCGGGAAGGTTCCAAACCATGACAGTCTTTGCTACCACCAGCGGTACTGCCAACATTATCGTTCCGCCAGGACACTCCTTGCGGTAAAAGTCATCTCTGGAGAGAAAGGAAAATTGAAGAGGTGAGCTTTGCGCTGGCTATATGCGGGATGCTCGAATCGGATCCAGCCCTTTCGGGGTTAGCTTCAAGCTTCAAGCTTCACGCCCGACATATACGACTGACACTTCTGATGTTTTTCAGTGATGGAATCCAATTTGTGGTCTACTTCGCTGTCTGCGCTCATCCAAGCATTACAACCCGATCTAGCAGGAGAATTGCAAGCACAAAGGTATGTACAACTGAACAACCGTGTGGCGGCAGTCGTTGATCATCTCCGCGGGCCATAGTCGCGAAGAAGTAAGAGTGATGTGTTCAAAAACTGTTGAAGCTAAGTTTGATCTGTTGTTGGCAGCTCTTTCGTCAAGAGGCCGTGGTAACCTCTGTTCTGCTGCAACTTCGCAGCCGCATCAATGCCTTGTCGCCTCTGGACCGACTCCCCCCTGAGATCTTGCTGAATATCTTCGAGCACCTTGTATGTTGCTCGTACTATGACGATGTCCTCTCCCTCGAATCCTGCGAGAGGCTGAAGACTTCAGTTTGGACTCGACAACTCTTCGTGATAACCCACGTATGCCGAAGGTGGCGCGAGGTCTCTCTCAACGTAGCGAGTTTATGGAAGCACGCCAATGACTTCAAGCCTAATCGTCTCGACATCTTTCTAGAGCGTTCACGAGATACCGCTATCTCCTTGCATCTCCAGGCCGAGTGTATCGGCACCTTGACGTGGCTTCTCGCCAAATGTGGTCACCGGCTGAAGCATCTCGACATTACGCTTCACGCACCTTATCTCTTAGATCTTCCCTCTCTCCAAGCTTTTCGGGCTCCCAATCTTCAGTCGCTCACTATCGTCTCGACGGAAGGCCTGCCCGTGCAAATCCGCGATCGTGAGCCTGCATTGTTCTGCGACCGCATCTCCACTCTTAGGGCACTGGCGATCGATCCCGCCCACATCTGCATTCCAACCAACGAATTCCCTCATCTCACCCACCTATACTTGGCGAAGTTCTCCAGCCCCATTCTCCTGGCGACATAATAGCCCGTCTTCTCGAGCTTCTTTCGAACACGCCCGCCCTCCAGTATCTACACATCGAGGGGCTCAGTCGCAGGGCCTCCAACACGGTGGCCACAAGAACCGCATCGCTCCAAAGCCTGCGTGGTCTTACGTGTAGTGCTAGCGATCTGCAGTCCGCGCTGTGTCTCCTGAGCATCCTCGATGTCCCGGCAGACGTCGCAATCCGCATGGACCGCCTGGATTGCCTCACGCCGAATAGCATAGCACTGGTCAAGCCTCTTCCGTGTCAGGCCTTTCTCTCCAGCTTCACGCGCCTGGAGGTCACGGCCGCGGGCGATGATCTCCACCTCATCGCGGACGGCCCACACTCTGGACTTTGGATACAGGCTCTGTGCCACGACCGGTGGGACGAGTGGCTCGCGCGTCTGTGCACCATGTTCCCCCTTTCATCCGTCACGACGCTCCTGGCCTCTGCTGTCGACCGACGAATCATCCCCAGCCTTCTCCGGCAACTGCCACGCCTCATCACAGTTGCAGTCCACATCCGTGCGGGGCCGCTAGACGAGTACGAGGACGCGCCGACGCCTTCGCACGAGCTGGCCAGCAGCCTCTATGCTGCACTCGGCGACATTGAGCTGCCTCACCTCGAGGTACTCGCGCTCGGTGCGCGTGCTGCGCACCCGGACAAGCTGTCACCCGCCGACCTGATCTCGATGGTGGCCGCGCGGTCTCGGAGGGGGACGCCGCTGCAGCGACTGGATATCGACCTGATCAACTTCCGGCCCGATATACACGCACAACGCCCCATGGCGCCCGACGTCGACCTATTCCGGGCGGCGTTCGCGCCTGCAGCGGAGCACGTGGGGGCGCTGCAGCTGTTCAAGAACGCGGACGTGTGCCACTTTGAGCTGCGAGAGATGTGGGCGATGCCCGAAGCGGAACGGTACTGGAACATACCGGAAGATAGCATTCCGTTCTATCGGCTTTACTGGCATTAGCAACCCGTATGTATCGTGCTTTTCGTAGCTGTGTCGCTGAACGCATTCTCCCCCGTGAGCCGATGTTTGTATCTCGGGTCCACCTCAGGTCTTTCCGCACTCAGAGACACCCTGTTGACTCCTACATGCATCTCTAGCAACGCACACTCAATTATTTCGGTTCGTCCTCGCAGAACGCGGTTCCATTCAAGACTAGTGATCCTATTCCAACTCTCGATGTTGTGTAGTTCTGTGCGCGTGTGTGGATTCAAGCTGAGAGGGATGTGGGCGATTCCCGAAGCAGAACGGTACTGGCGGATTCCGGCTGACGAGGTGCCATGCTATCGGCTTTTCTGGTAACTCGTATGTGTCTGTTTTCCTTCTCATAGTTGTTCTGCTGAATACACGTTCCCTCGTGGGGCAATGTCATATCTTGGACCCGGCCTTTCTGAACGTCAGCACATTACGCTGACCCCTGCAGCTGGGTACGCTCAACGTCGTTGGACGAGCGCGAGGTGATGCTCACGGCGGTCTGCTTCCCGGCCTGACATCCACGACCGAAATTGAATTCCAATCGGAGAGATCGTATACTTCCCAGGTGTGTTTGTTCCCAAGCCTCTTTGAGCAGCGGCATCTCCGAGTCTTTATATCCCTCAGCTGTCACTGTCGTGGCGATCCGACAAGGCAACATAAACATGCCGGTCGTAGGGATGAAACGGAAATCCCTGCATTGGTCCAATAGTATATAAGTGCATGCTTTTTCTGGTACGGCGTATACTACGAATACTGGTGAGATATTCGTGTTTGGATACATGATGGATGTTCAAAACTTCTTACAGCTCATGCATATAGAGATTCGGTGTCAAGCTGGT
The DNA here is from genome assembly GCA_001895945.1 of Trametes pubescens. Taxonomy (NCBI): domain Eukaryota; kingdom Fungi; phylum Basidiomycota; class Agaricomycetes; order Polyporales; family Polyporaceae; genus Trametes; species Trametes pubescens. The sequence goes on from MNAD01000147.1 coordinate 23,365, forward strand.
ATGTCCTGAGTCCTTGCAGGCCGGTTCTCATCCTCGGTGACCGACGAGAACCAGTCGAAGTATCTGTGATTCCGTTTTCCAGGCCTTCCGATGAACATAGGACGTCCCATGCCAGATCAATTATGCTCACTTCCCACCGTTGTCATCAGGCAATCATTGAATCAAACCTCTGCACACGTGTTCCGCCGTCGTCGGATCCCATCTTTTGAACTGTTACATATAAGATTTGAACGTCTTGGACAGCTCTCTTACTCCTCCCACATTCATGATCGTCCACATAGCGAATTGTCCTCTACTCCCGTAACCTATCATCCTCACTTCAAGCGCTTCAGCCGCCGGGGTTAGGTACAGGGTGAGTGAGTCTTCTCTATACGATCATGCTTCTGCCGGCTAAAGTACGTATGCAGGCTTATGCGGCTGCTGAATACCTCTACGGGGCAGTTCGTGTGGATTGCAGACCCAAGTACTGTGCGATACGCCATTCTATCCCACACATGGCGGACTGAAGAAGAGGGCGGCGAGCAGTCATATGACGACGTCCGGAAGCTCCAAGCCACCACCAGACACACCTCACCACGCCTCTTGAGTCGTTTCCGCAGAACCGCTTCCCGGCCATCTTCGGTCCTCACCCACTCCGCTCTCTCGGAAAAGGTCAAAGGGTTTTGCAAAATCGCCCGCGAGGCGGGCTACGAGCTGGTATGGATCGACTCGTGCTGCATCGACTCGTCCAGTAGCGCGGAGCTATCGGAGGCGATCAACTCCATGTACCAGTGGTACCGCCTTGCGGATGTCTGTTACGTGTACCTCGCGGACGTGCCCGACGGCGATAAACCCGCAGCCCGGGATTCTGCGTTTCGGACGAGCAGATGGCGCACGCGTGGCTGGACGCTCCAGGAGCTGATCGCTCCCAAGCGCGTCGTCTTCTTGACGCGGACGTGGCGCTTCCTCGGGACCAAGATGGGATTTGCGTCGACGCTCGAAGAAATTACTGGAATCGACTTCGCGATTCTGACGGGCACTGCTGAACTGGAGTCCGTCAGTGTCGCGCGTAGGATGTCGTGGGCAGCTGGGCGTAAAACGAAACGTATCGAGGACGAAGCGTACTGTCTCATGGGCCTATTCGGCGTTCACATGGCCACCATCTATGGAGAGGGGCGCAACGCATTCCTGCGCCTGCAAGAGGAAATCATCAAGACCATACCGGACCAGAGCATCTTCGCTTGGGGGCGTAGCTGTACCGTGATGTGCGACATTCCAAGGAACAAGCCCTTCGTTCCTCCTCCGGCCAAGCCTATGTACCACCTGGAGACGTCACGGCACGGACTTGGGCTTCTAGCGTTGTCTCCGCAGGATTTTGAGTCTGCCAGAGATGTTGCGCCGCTCCCGCTCGAGGAGTTCGCGTCCCTTCTCGGCGGGGTGCCGGACGACTTCAAGCTCCCCTCTCTCCACTGCTTATTCACACCGCAGGGTGTAGCCCTCCATCTCCTTCTGCTCGACCTTTCTGCCGAGCTGATTCAGATACCAGAGGTCCTCTTCGAATACCATACGGGCCCTGTGCGGTCTGTCCACTGCACTCGTCAGGAAGAGTTTCAAACCCTCGCTCTGCTGCGCTGTCATGACGAGTACGGTTCGCTCGTTGCGCTGCCTTTGTCTAAACTCCCGGACGTAGTCCCGGCTCGTGTGCAAGAACCACTGGTTGTTGCAACCCACGCGGCATGTCACTTACCTGAGCACCTCCACATCCGTCCCCGTAGCATCCGTCTAGGAAAGTCTACTCTGGCTACCGCTCGAGCGCAGCTCCCTGCACCGCGGAAGGTCCGCGAGGTTTATATCCGACGACACCTCAGCTCAGGCTTGTATCACAATGACCCATCGTCCACGCTGGGGCCTCACAGAAGCTTCGGCAATCCGGTGACCGTCAACATCGCCCGCGAGTCCGTAGAAGAGCTGGCCTCTCTCGGGTTCAAGGCATCCCCACTGGCATGTTGGTACGCCGACACGCACCTCGACCAGACCCTTACCGCGAACGCGACCTTCCACTCCGGGGGTGATACAAACGGCGACAGCGGCCAGGACATCAAGGTCGGCGTGATCCTCACCAATACCGCCGCGATGGAGATGGCGCCGCCTGTCTGGAGCACTTCCGCACACTTCTCCGTCGACCACTTCTTCCGCACGCCCTTCCTGGGCAGGCGGAGCCCAGTGCCGAACCCCGCCGCCGGGCGGCCCGCGACATCCATGAGCAGCCACTGCGACTACGCGGCCGCGGAGGCGCCATGCGCGGACGATAGCGGCGGGCGGCGCACCTCGACCGTTCGGCGCACGGAGGCCGGCGCGCTGCATGCGCAGGCCGAGTTCGTCCTCCACACCGACGCCGACTGGGAGAGCGACGCGGCGGACACGCGCCTCCTGCGCGTTGCCGTGCGCGGCACGCCTGGACCGCGCGCGGCCGGGTACGCGTTCGAGCTCACCGTCGAGCTCTCGGAGCGCTCCCGCCCTAAGCGGTTTGTAGGCGCGTTGCCCGCGCGGGCTCCGGTGGCGAAGCCGGCGTTGGCAATGGCTGTCGACGGCGCTGCGCGCGATGAGGTGGGATCGGTAGCGACGTCGCGCACGGCGGTGGACATGAGCTCTATCTGGATGAATGCGGCTGGAGCGCCTTTTGAGCTTTCTTCTCTTAATTTGCCCAAGCCCGGTGAACCTCTGACTGGCAGCGGTGGACCCGTTGCAGGAACGCCTCTAACCAAGGTGTCCATGATCGACGAGCGGAAGCACAGAGCGTTTTCCGGAGAGTCGATGATAGATATCGGTATGGCGTCGTAAATACAAGAGACACGTCCCTGGAGAACAATAGCGTGAGCAGCCTACAGTACGGGTACAGAGCAGAAAAGAATCCATAACGAACGAACGAACGAAAGCGAACGCAGTGCGGTCCGGCCAGTATAAGAATGTCGGCGCCGCATATACCCCGTATAACCCTGCGATCACGACCCGCAGCACGCTCCAGTCGCCCAGCGACCCTTGTCGGGTCCACCCAGGGATAGATGGATGCTCATGCTCTGGTCCGCGTCGTGCACGTACATTGTACGCGCCTCGAGCGCCTCCTCGTGCTCCTGCCGAACGACGACGCGTCGCGCGATATATTCGAATACGTCCTTTACGCCCTCGCCCGTTTTTGCGGAGGTGAAGAAGAGCTTCGGGTATCGTTCGAGCGGAGGCGGCGGGCAATACGGGTTGTCTGGCGGGGAACCCCACTCTGGAGTTGTGGCAGTCGTAGCGACCTCGGCTTGGCCGCGAATGAAAAGGCTGGGGGTGATAGTAGGAGCGGAGGACATGGATGAGGTGGACGGTATGCGGCGTGGAGAGCGGAGGGGGGAGTCTCGGGAGGGCGAGCGGGAAGGGGGCGCGGATAGCGCGGTAAATGCGGGCGAGGAGAGGGCGGACTCGAAGTTATCGAAAATAGAGGAGCAAGGAGTGTGGTAGATGGTGTGCGTCGTCGTCATCGTCCCGGCAGCGCTACCCCCGCGAAAGAGCGTGGAGCGGCTGTGGGAGCGCGATGGTCGAGACGCACGACCGCGTAGGTGGGAGTGTATGTCGATGGAGTCGGTACGCGAGGCGTCCGGGTGTTCTGGAGGGGGAGAGGGGGGCAGTTCATCGTCTGAGAGGTCGTCGTCTGGCGGTGCAAGGCGAACGGTAGGAGACGGGGGTGTAGCGGGACGGGGTACTAGCCTGTGCACATAGTCGACTGCCTCTGCCTCCGATACCGCCAAATGCCCGCTCCCCGCCGCCTGCGCGATGTCGATCTTGTTCCCCACTACGACGCAGCAGAACTCGTCGACGGCCTCGTCAGGCACGGGTGCCTTGTCCCGGAAGTCACCCCACCACTTCGTCAGAGCGTCGAGCGTCTGTGGTTGGTTCACGTCGAACATCAGGATGACCGCATCCGCGCCCCGGAAGAACGCCGACGAGAGTGCGGAGAACCGTTCCTGTCCTGCCGTGTCCTGGCGTCCCCGTCCCACCATGGCATGAGTTACGGACAAAGGTATGTAAATGGCGGTACGCACCCATATCTGCAGAGTCACCAGCTCGTCCGGCACATTGTGGTGTGGCAGAGTCTTCGTTATGAAGTCTGCGCCGATTGTTGCCCTATAGCCTGTCGTGAAGCGGCCTGAGATGTACTGTGCGAAACGGTCAGGCTTGTCGCGCGAGAAAGAGCATACGGACGGACCTGGTTGCGGATGCTGGACTTGCCGACACCAGATGCACCAATGACGACGAGCTTAACCGTGCGCATCGCCAGGAAGTTGCGCAGAGCTCATGAGCAATACTGTGGAAGATATGTGGTGGTGGTCGAGATGGAGAGGGCGAGAGCCCGGTAATGGAATATTTCTCCCGCGTCCCCGCCGCCAGTCGGCGTCTGCGCCTGTTTCTTCTCAACCATGATGATCCTCTTCAACCCTGCCCTCCAAAATCAGTCGTCGACTTCGGACTCAGCCATGCACCGATGGCGGAGGTCACGAATGTCCCTTGCTCTTAAGGGGTTTTGTCGTCGTCTGGAAGAGGTGTGTCCGACACGGTGCGCATCGACATTCCACAGCGTTCACTTAACGGGTATCGCTAGCCCTGGCAGCGTTCATGTGCGACCAATGCCAGGTTGCTTGCACGGGTAGGTACTAGGCATCATCATCCCAATCAACGGACTCCCCTTCGAACTCCTGGCGCGAATATTTGAATTCACTGTCATCCCTGACCGGTACCATATGGAATACCGTATGAAGCACGGTAACGGCTACGCCCACTGCATCCCCCTCATCCGCGTCACACATGTATGTAGGCTGTGGAGGGATGTCGCTCTTGCTATGCCGAGCCTGTGGACAGGTATTAACGGTTGCAACCGCACGAGGCTTGATACATCTCGATCTCGATCTCGCTCTCAATCGGCATCTCTATCCTATGAGATCTGCCGGGTGAACGACCCATACATCGCGCAGCTGCTGGACGATCCCCGAGAGTGCGCCAGCTCATTGGAACATTGACCCAGGTGTTAAATGGGTTCTACCCCTCGGATGTCACCCAAATCCTGGCCGAGCGGACCCGCGTAGGATTTCCCATACGGCACCTCGCATTGCGCGCGTCCCTTTGCGCAATGCACTTGCAACAGGCACACCGAAAGACGTGATCCGAGCAAGTACGAAAGGCGTTCGGCGGGGCAGCGGTGTTCGTGGAGATGGACTTGTTGCTCGACGGTGATACGCCAGACGCATCCGCGCCACGCGCGGCCGTTTGGGAGGAGAAGGAGGTGCCGGATGAGGCGATGAAGTACTGGCCGGCACCTTCCCGTGCTCACCTCCTGCAGCAGGGGTTTGAGCCATTTACTACGGCGGAATGAAGGCTTCGGATCCTTCACACTGATGTTCGTTTTGATGTTCGTTTTTTTGCTCCTTTGACTGCGTCGTGTTACTCATCTTCTTCCTAGTCTGTTCGAGTTAACACAGGGCTCCAGAGGATCAATCGTGAGGCGGCAAGGCTCATTGCGGATTGGAAGCGATGATTGTACTGAGTTGGCCATTTGTACTCATGTCGATTGTCATGCGAGAATGACCTTGGTTATGTATGTACGAGTGGTAGGCTTCTCCCGTCTGCAAATGTGGCAATGACTTATTGACTATAGAAGTGGCAGTGGCACCGTCTTTAGGCAGGAAGATATATACAGCTCGAGGTTGTCCCTGCCTCGTCTCACAAACACATGCTCCCTGATGCTCCCCTTCATAAACCTGCACTTCCTGTGGCAGTAGTACCCACGAACGAACAAGGAGCCTGGCTACGGAGATGGGTACTGAAGCCGAGCTTCCCGTCCTTCTCGGTCAATTGAAGCATGCCCTCGGGCACCAAATCCCGCAATTATCGTACGTGCCCTCGTAAAATATTAAACCTGCCTGATGCTCAAAACAACGCATGTCCATGTGTTAGACGCGATGAGGTGTGTACGCTCTAGCTATCGTTCGACCCTCCAGACCGACGTGCTCACCTTTTCGCAAGCTATGTACGGCACTTCACATCGTGTCGGACGCAGCCTCAGACCTCAAGCACCATATCAATGCGATCGCACCGGTCAGCTCTCTTCCACCAGAGCTGGCCGGCCTTGTCTTCGAGTTTGTCAAGGGTCATGATGAGAGAGTTGAAGTCGAGGGGGGCGCGCCCCTCACCGCAAAGAAAACCGCCCGAACCAACCTCATCCACATCACACACGTCTGCCGTACCTGGCGCGCCGTTGCCCTCGCCTCTCCCTCCCTCTGGGCGGATATCCTCGTCGACGACCACACCAGCAGATTTCCTAGTGCAGATACCTTTCTGAGCCGGTCCCAGACAATGCCCCTGTATCTGCATGTCTCACAGATGCGCGGCACAAATTTGGCGCGATTCTTGCAAGGCAACAGCGTCGCCTCCCGGATTCGGCGACTCGACCTCTCTTGGGATCTGTTCCACGACACCCCCGCAACACACATCGAGCTCGACGCACCCCTTCTCGAATGCCTCACCGTGGTCGCAAGCCGGGCTCTCCGGCCGATAAACCTCGTCATCTCCAATGCGCGCCTGAAGGCCCTCGCTGTCGCCCTCAGGGACGACTTCATCTGGACGCCGAAGATGGCCTTCCCGCACCTCACCCACCTGTATATGGACGCCGTGTGCCACTACTGGGACTACGTGCCGTTCGGCCTGGGGCCGCTCCTGATGGGCGTTCTGAGGAACATGCCCGCCCTGCAGTACCTGCACCTCGTGCGCCTCACGGCAGAGTGTTTCGAGGAAGCAGAGCCCAAGACTGAACTGCAGCAGGTCGCGCTCCCTCACCTACGGTGGTTTGCGTGTGTCGATTCGAATCCATCCGTCTCTCTCCGCCTTCTCTCGTACCTGCTTCTTCCCGAGCACGCGTTTGTATACATAGGCCATGGGTGCGGCCCGCGGCAACAAACGGACCTCCAGCCTCCATACGAATTTCCCTCACGCGAGTTCACGCAGAACTTTTCACATGTGGAGATCGCGGCCTTGGACCGAGACCTGCGCCTGGTCGCAGAAGGCCCTCATTCAGGGCTCTGGGTGGAAGGCCGATACGTGTCCCCATCTGAAATGCAGTGCTTGCAGAGTTGTCTTCTGGAAATGCTTCCACTCTCGTCGATATCTACGCTGGACTTCCTTGTCAACAACGCCGATGCCGTACGCGCCCTGCGCGACCTCCTCTACCGCACACCATGCCTAGTCGCGCTGCGCATCCGGGTGCACTGGGATTTCTCGCTCGACGAGCGCAGCCCGTTGCTATCCCCTACACTCGAGCCGACGGACCTCCCGGACGTGAGCCGACTGGCCACGGCGGCCACTTGCAGCAAGCTCATGGAGGATATACTTGTTGCTCTCGAGCCGGCCGACGGCGCGCAATCTGTCCCCTGCCCTACCCTCACCAGCATTGACATAGACATGCACAAGCTAGATCTGCAAGAGCTCTGCATGCAGGGTATTGCGTTTATGCTGGCTGTACGGGCGAAGGTTGCAGCCCCGATCCGACATCTTGCGGTGCGCACACGTGTGGGCACACTGGCGTTGAATGAGAACCTGGAGATCGGGCAAGGTCAGGTCAGGGAGGCACTTTGCGAGACTGAAGGCTATGTAGAGAAGCTGTGTTGGAAACTTCACGGAAGAGAGTCGAGTGTGGCCCCGGTACGTGGGCACCTGTGGGATATGCCGGAGGAGGCGGAGAGGTACTGGATCGTGCCCGACTGGGGTCGACCGCAGTATACCGACAGGCTGTATTCATTTGCAGATGTATAGGAACGTTGTGTGTTTGAATCAAATTTGTGTACGACGTCCTGCTATCCCGGTGCTCAATGTTATCAATATCGGATGCTGAAACGCACCATCGCCGACACTACGTCCAATAGCGGTGGTCTCAGACTGCGCGAGTCCTTGAATGACACGCTGGCAGCTTGGGTTTATCTACTGACGACTCGTCTCCCCGATGACATGAAGGAGGTAAGAATTAATGGTGATTATGATACAACACGTAGATGCAGTGGTTTTGGTCAACAGCGCAGTGCGTTGGTGAGCGTGGTCAGCTGTCGAAAACGCCGCCTGAGACAATAGTCTTGAGCTAAGTATCGGAATATAGGAAACTGCAGTCCAAGCTTGAGTTACTCACCGGTGGTCGTATCCGCGACGTCATCACTTCCTCGAGGCTCTCCCTGAACCTCTCCCCATCCCCTCACCTCGCGACACGAGTAGCTTGTTCAAGCTGGAATCATGAGTTCGCCCCACGACCTGATCGCCGCAATTCCCCCGAAGAAGACCGACACCGCGGTGAGGATGCTGAGGTTGCCGGGGAGGTTCTCCGGACTCCAAACCTGCTCGCGCATGAAGCGGGAGAAGGCAGACTCGTTGGGGTCGTGAATAGCGCGACGCTGGGGAACACCAAAGGGCGAGACGGCGGGTGCTGCACGACGAGACATTGTGGTGTTTAGGAGTGGAACGAAGGGAGGCGGAGGAGGGCGGAGGAGAGGGTGATGACGGGAACTGGGAGAGGCGTGGGCGCTCACAAAAATGAGGGTCGCGCAGGCGCTTGTCGTCTTCCTCGTCGACCTCTTCTTCGTCCCTCCGTCCTCCCTCTGCAAGCACTGTCCTTTCGTGTCTGTGGCTACGGTGACGGAAGCGTAACAGGCTTGGATAGCTTTTTATCAGGCTCCTGGATCGTTCACAATGTCTCTGCTGTCATCTAGCTCTCGTTTTGCTGTACGGACGGCCAACCTCCCATCCGAACTGGTGGTGGCATGCCTCCACACTTCTGCACCGCTGCTATTTAAGAGCTCCAGGGAAGGCTCCAGTAGGCTACGAGACGGCCCCAGCAGACCACGAGATGGCCCCAGCAGACCCCGAGATGGCTCCAGCAGACCTCCAGACAGCTTCAGTAGAGCTCGAGACAGCTCCGGTAGGTCTCGAGACAGCTACAGTCGTCCTCGAGACAACTCCAGTAAGCCGAATTCAAATCGTTTCCGCAAAGCTACTGACGAAACGCGAAGGTACTGCGCCGTCGCGTACCCGACTCGTCAAGGACCTGACGCCGTCATCCGGAAAGCTTGAGGTTGCGCCTTCGTTCCAGCGCGATCGTGCACCCCATCATGACAGGACCCTCAAGGAGTACAAGCCACGCAAGCCGCCTCCGCCGAGGATATTCGACTCTCGGGAAGGAAGACACAAGTTTGTTGTCCCGGCAGCCGATGAGGATCTGCCAGTGACTCTCAAGCTGTCCGGTAGCTCACGCTCAGCAGACTTCACGAGCGGGGGCAAGTATAAGCCCCCCAGCCCCGGGCCGTCATACAAGGCCAAAGTCGTCAACCCGCTCAGCGAGGACTTCGACCTGGACAAACACGCGGTGCCGACAACGCATTTGCCGGACAAATTCACCTCCCCACCGCTCATGGAGGGGCTCGTCCAGTCCGTCCACAACATCCTGGGTCCTGACGCGGAACCCACACCCATCCAAGCTCTCGCGATCAAGCACTTGGTGAAGCCGGAATCCGCGACGCCTGAGGAACACGCGCAGTATCGCCAGTTCCTCCTCGCGTCTGAGACTGGCTCGGGCAAGTCCATGGCGTACCTGCTACCTCTCCTGCAAGATCTCAAGCTCGCCGAGCTACGCGATACACCACGCCGGAGTGCCGACCCTTCCTTGCCGCGTCGCGCGATGAACCCTCGTGCACTCGTACTCGCACCGACGCACGAGCTGTCGAGGCAGCTCTCCGGCTTCGCGAAGGACCTCTTGCACAACGTGAAGCTGCGCGTCATGTGCGCATCCCAGGCGAATACACCATCGCGCAAGAAGGTGACGGCGTCGAGAATGGCCGACGCAATGGGTGACGTAGCGGAGGGCGACACCGACATCTCGTCAGAAATCATCATGCGGCCTGGGGCACAGCATCGCCCGGTGGACCTGCTGGTCAGCACGCCGTCAAAGGTGCTCGAGCTTTTCCGTGGACGTGGATGGGACTGGGAGGTGAGGAGGTCCAGGAAAGACGTGTTTACGAATGGCTGTGAGGAGCGGAAAATCAACATACCCCGGAAGTACAACATCGGGGAGCCCCAGATGGGTCTCGCAGATATTGAGTGGGTCGTCGTTGATGAAGCGGACGTACTTTTCGGTAAGCTTGACAAAGCGACTGTTTCACGGTCGTTGCTAAGCACAACATGCAGATCCCGACTTCCAGGAAGCAACACGGTCGATTCTCGCTGAGATCAGCGCCGCTCGCGGGCACCCGGTCCCCTTCGAATCTGACCTGGTCCTGAGCACGGCGGATAAGCCCACGCCCATCGACTACCCGTTCCACCTCCTACTGACGTCCGCGACTATCCCTGCATCGCTCGCCGCATACGTCAACAAGTTCCACCCCACACTGACGCGCCTCGCCTCGCCCAACCTGCACCGGTTGCCGTCGACGCTCAAGACGGAGAACTTCAACTGGACGGGTGGCAACCGTGACGCGGATATCGAGCACCGCCTGCGGCGCGTGTGGTACGAGGACCTGCAGCAGAACAAGCCGCTCTCGCGCGTGCTCATCTTCTGCAACAAGAGCAACCGCGTCCTCAACCTCAGCGAGACACTGAACGAGAAGGGCATCGCTAGTGTCGCGCTCACGAGCGCGGGCGAGTCGCGCAAACGCGGCTCGAACCACCACCTCGACGGGTTCCTGCGCGTACGCGAGCACGAGGCACCCGGATCCACCTCCGCAGACGCGCCCGAGGTGAAGGCGGAGCCGGAAGCGCAGGCCGAAGAATCCGCCGCTGAGCCGCGGACGATGGACGAGGTCAAGGACGTGCCGCACGTGATGATCACGACGTCGCTGCTCTCGCGAGGGCTCGATTTCTCCCCGGACGTGAAGCACGTCTTCATCGTCGACGAGCCGCGGAACATGGTCGACTTCCTGCACCGCGCCGGCCGCTCTGGGCGCGCAGGCGAGGACGGGAAGGTCGTTGTGTTTGGGAAGCAAAAGGGTCGCGGGTCGGAGAAGGCACGGATCGTGCGCAGGAAGGTGGGCGCGCTCAAGGCGTGAGCTGTGATCCCATGGGAGACTTGAGAGTGTTTAGTGGATGAAAATATTCCAAGGGCGTGAACCATACAGCATCTAATCATTCGTAGGTATATCTAGGACCAGCCAATCTAGCACACCACTCTGGCGCATACGCCGCCGAGGCCAAAAAGTCTTTAGGCCTCTTAACACATGCGCATGCATGACCTCTTGACCTCTTGTGGCACATCACTCGCGTGGCCGTGCGTATCATTGCACGACTAGGTTTTGCACAGTTGACTACCACCGATCTGTTAATCGCTTCGCCGCTGGGAAGAGGTACAGTAACTACTGTGTGAATATCGGTCGTCGTCGGTCATCTCAGTTCCCGGGCGTGCCGTTCTATGGAGTACGATCGCACTACTCCCGCAACCTGCCCCTGAACCACGATCGTGGCTAATGTCGTTCCTCTCTCCCAAAGTTGTACTGGTGACCGGTTGCTCCAGTGGCGGTATAGGGTTTTCTCTGTGAGTTATAGAGATCATGCGCGGGGCTTACAACCATACAACTGCTAATTCTGTCGACGTCCCTCAGATGTGAGGAGTATGCCACCCAAGGCTGCAAAGTTTACGCGACCGCGCGCAGGTTCGAAGCCATGGACGGATTCACGCATAACGTCGAGCGACTTGTGCTGGACGTCATAAGCGACGACAACGTCCAGGACGTCGTGGGGACCATCGTCGAAAAGGAGGGTCGCATAGATGTCCTCGTCAACAACGCCGGCGTCCTGTGCACAGGTAGGCTTGGCCTCTGCGATAAATCGGCGTCTTGAAATCATTTTTGACGTCTTGCTCTCGTAGGTCCTGTCATTGATATACCGATGGACGAGATACAGCGCGCGTACGACGCGAATGTGTTCTCAATCATCCGCATGTGCAAGGCTGTCATACCGCACATGGCCGCTCGCAAGAGCGGCACTATTGTCAACATTAGCTCAATTCAAGCATACGCGTACGTTTGCAACGCCCATTCCCATTCAGCCCCAGCTCATGGTGCTCTCTCGACAGACCCACGCCTTGGGCAGGAATCTATGCCTCGTCGAAGGCGGCAATGCACTCTCTCAGCGAGGTCCTCTACATGGAATGCACCCCGCTCAACATCGCCGTCGTCCTCGTCACCACCGGCGCCGTGCGTTCCAACCTCGCGAACAACCGGCTCGCGACCTTCCCCGGCCTCCCCGAGGGCAGCCTCTACGCGCGCTATCTGCCGAACATCGTTGAGCGCGTCAGCATGAGCCAGAGCGCCGACAGCATGCCCACGGACGAATACGCGCGCCGCGTCGTGCGGAGCACTCTGCAGGGGAGACCGCCGCGGCAGATGCGGCTCGGGGGGAAGACGTTGCTTTACCGGGTAATCCAATGGCTCCCGAGGGGCTTCGTGTTGTGGTTGTTGTGGCGGCGGTTCTCTCGGAGCACGAAGTGAGGAGTAGTATATCAATGTCAATAGTGGCACGTTCCGGCGCTGCGCCAGGTCTAGTAGTGCTCTCACGCCCGCGTTTCCAGTTTGCAATCCACTTATTCTTCCCAAACATCGCCGAGTCCGCGGCCGATGTACTATACTTATCTGGTCCTAACACACACTCCGGGTTTTTCTTCTCCCCTTGCTGTTTGTTCGACTCGGACCGTCCCCTAAGGCTCTGTACGAGAACGAGCGTCAGTCGGCCCATCCTAACAACATTGGTCTAAACAAGCAATTCGCCGCGCTCCGGGACCTTTCCTCTTTGATGTTTTAAATCGAAAATGACCGATACGATGCGCCTGCGACCGCCGGCGATGTCTTGCTGCGTAGATTGGACGACACGCGAGTAGGAGGTTCGGCAGCGTTTGTGAGGTCAGCGGAAGATGGCATCTGAAAGGTGTTGGCACAAGATGCGTTTGACAGCGGCCCGTTCGTGCTGCATGCGCTCAGAAACATGGCATTCGCATTTCTTCAATCGGGCCTGGAGCGTGGCCCGTTCGGTCTGCTACGAAGGAGGTCTGCCGTGTTCGCAGGAACAGCCGGTGTAACCTGAAGAAGATCTGTCAGTGACAAGTACGGTTCCTGATATATATTAAAGTAAGAGGTAGAACCGATAATGTGGGCGGCCTACGTGGAATCAGTGTATAATACCCAGTCACCGAGGTCTATAGTGCCAAGATATGACATCAGCGAATGAGCCTGGAGTCGACAGTGCTGAGTACGGTGAAGTTCGTATAGCGGTGAACATTGTAGAGCTTCTATTGACGTCTGATACACATACGCGGAGCCGGCGGGAAGTGAAGCGGATGGGTAGAGCGTGAGCGTCCATGAGGAAGACCTTCTGCAGCCCAGCCAGTGCGTCAGTGAAGTGTTGGTGCTCTGTAGGTGAAGTACGTGCGAGTGATCATCATCGAGCATGCTTTCGAAATAAGAATCAGGCCGTCCGTAGGCACTTTTTCCAGCATATTTAAATTTCGGACCGTGACTAGAACCTGAAGGCGCAGTTGAGCATGGAGGCTCTGTACACATGACTTCGGGCAGCACTTACGATCTTATAAGCAACGGCATATACATGGTGCCCGAAACAATCCAGTACTTCTCTGCCTCCATCGTCGGGGCCCAATGGTCGTCGTATCCCACGTCGTAGCTAGGGATACGGCTGCGCTCCACGTTCAAGTCTTGAACATGTTCTGCAGCGGCGCTATACAGGCTCCGAAGATGCTCGAGTTCCCGCTCAAGGGCATCGTCCGTAGGCTCCGGCGTGTCCGCAGTGTACGTGGGCACGAGTTGCAGAGTCAGCGCTTTGAGTGGCACTCCTGCGCCGGCGCGTGCAGCCAGCAGGTCGACGACGTGAGGGGCCAGCGCCATGAGCTGGCCCACTTTCTCCTCGATGCAGAGCGTGGCGAGGTTGCGGCAGCGAGTCGATGTGTCTTCGTTGCCCGGCATGAGTGGGAGAAGCGGGCCGTCGTCAAGCGCACAGCAGGAGAATGCTCGGCTGTCCGGAGCACCACCAGGGGGGTTGGTTGAGCCAACGGGGAATCGCAGAGTCACCAGACAAGGCAGGCGGTCGAGGGCGTCCTGCAGCAGGGGGATCTGGTCGTGGCTCTCCGCGAAGAAGTCGAGCGATTGGACGGATTCGAAACGTAACGCACTCTGCAGGTGGTGGAACCAAAGGGGCCGATCGATGGTTCTGCGCTTATCATGGGCAGAGGCGAGACCGCCGTCTGCGTAGAACCCCGAGCGGTGGCCTTCCGCAACTACCCACACGGTGTCGCCGGCGCTGCCCAGCTCGAGACGGGTTAAACCAAGCAGCCACTCTGCCGAGTGCAGCTGATAGTTACCGGACATGTTTGACGAGATGGCGAGGGGGTTATTGAAGGACACGAATGCTTCGGCGGGGAATTGCAACATCGAAAGAAGGCGAAGGAATGTGTCCGAGGGAGATATTGTGCAAAAGAACAGTCCGAGGTGAGGGAGCGCTACAGGCTTCAGGGCATGCCTCGAGGGGGGCACCCGAGGAAGAAAGGAGAGATGAAGAGATTGGAGTCGAGGAGTTCCCGTCAACATTCTTGCAAGGGACTCCAGGAGCGGCACGTCCCGGTCGTTTATTAACGGACAACCGTAACAGCCACGTAAGAGGAGATGGGTGAGGTTGGGGAAGTGCGTCCTTGGGATCCAAAAAGTCATCGGTAAGTAGAGGGCTAGAGCTTTCAAGGAGGAGACTGATTGCTCGAACTTCTTTTTACCGGAAAGCGCCCTCCCATATGTATCTGAGGACGCCACTATTGTGACGCATTCGAGACGGGAGCCATCGAATTTTGTGAGCGGCAGCGCGAGGTCGCAGTCGTGTTCACTGATATGAAGACGCTGGAGTCGAGGTCCAAATTCCTTCAGCAATCGCAGTGTGAGATCTGACCCGATCTTCCCTGAGATTGTGAGGGAGAGCGGCAGCGTCCCAGAGCGAAAGGTAAAGGCTTTGGTCTTCGACTTGGTGTGGTTGTCAACGTGCGACCACAGGTTTGGGGCGGCAAGTGCTGCGCTTCGCCAAGTACGACAAACATGCGTAATGTGGATGGGGTCGATGTACGTATTAGGCTCTTTGCGACGCTCTGGCGTGCGAATAGCATTTCGAAAAGCATATCGCTCGTCGCGGGAACTGGCGTATTCGAAAACGAGCATGAGCAGTTCGGGAGGGAGTCTGTTGGACGGGGAACGCATGTTGATGTTCTGCTTATTCGCCATGATCGCGTCCGTCATGGTGTGAACCGCCGGTTGCTCTTAAAAGTATGCACGGTAGCCCGTCGTGTTTGACCGTGGCAGATGAAAAAAATACACTGAGCGGGAGTCGAACCCACGCCGCTTGCTTGGAAGGCAAGCATGATACCGTTTCACCATCAGTGTGCGAAGCATTCGGACGTGTGTTGACCTAATGGTGTTTCGTTCTTACAGATTGTACCAGGGGCGTATGGGCCATCGCACTCGTCTCGAATGGTCTTCCGTAACTCCGCGTGGCTCAGGGAAAACACGAAGGCGTTTAATTCAGAAATAGCGTATGACTAGTGGGGCATTGTAGTGATACTAGTAGAGGTACATAAATAAGTAATGTCCATCATCGAGTCGGAGCAAAGAATGCAATGTCGGTACATCATCGAAAGTCCATCACTGGCAGGATCCTGGGTCCATCCAAACGAGCGTGAGCCGCATCACTGCAGCAAGGGGAAGCGTCCATAGTGAGGTAACATCACTGTGCGGCCTTAATGAGGTCTGCAGCCTTCTCTGCGACGCCGTATAGCGTGCTCGAGAGGTGTGCGCTGATCTGGATGGGGAGCACAGAGGCGTCGACGACTCGCAGGTTCGCGGTGTCGTACACCTTCAGTTGAGCATCGACCACGCCTGTTCATTGTATGAGCGCACATAACAACAATGGGTAGAAGGGAAGGGACGTACCGCCGAGGCTACGCTTCATCATCGCGGCAGTGCCGACGGGGTGCGCGACAGAGGAGAAGCCGCTGTTGCCAGACTGGACGATCCACCTCTTCCAGTCCGCGTCGGAGCCGCCGTCGCCATTGTCGGGGACAGTCTGGAAGCCAGGGATGGTTTCTCCGGCTGCCGTCAGGTCGCTGCATGTACGAGTCTTAACAGGGGAGAAGCGGCACTACTTCAAGAGCTTGAACATACCTGAGCGGGGTCGTAGCGAGGATTTTGCGGGAGAGGCGCGCGCCGGCGATCTGTACGGAGAGATCAAAGTCGACACTAAAGTAGTTGACCTTGACCTCGGGCTTCGCGAAGGGATCGTTCGACTATCGTTCGAAGGTGGTGAGCCCTACGGAAGATGTAGCTAAACTGCGAACATACCTTGATCGCTACGCTGCCTCTGCTGAATGGCAAGAGCTGCCACATGTCGATTCCAAGGTCACTGTATATCTTATGATTAGCCCACGCTCATCGCTCTATGATATAGTACTCACGCAGGGAAGCCACTGTCGAAGAATAGTTCCGCGACGGGCGCTGCGAAAATCATATTAGTGATACAGCCTCCCGTCCAGTACAATCAACACCTACCGTTCTTGTTGATGATCAAGTCAGCCTGAATGCCATAAATCGTGTGCAGCGCATCGGCGGAGAGGGCAGAGTCAGCCTGGGATTGCGCCCAGCCAGCGATGTTGGTTTGAATCCTCTGCACCGCCGCCGCCGAGTCGTTTCCGAAGAGCTGGTGGATGTTCGGGTACGCAATGGCGTCCGTGGGGCCCCTGCCACCGGTGTTGAAGCCGTTACCCTTCGCGCCGAGCGAGTTCATCGTCTGGTGTAAGAGGGAGCAGCACATGTCAGTGCCCGGTACGAGTGAGTGTATGCGTGATTGTATACTGACCTGCTCCTGGAGGTTCTTGCCCACCGTCTTGAGATCGACGAGCGTGTTAATTCCGAGCGGGCCGAGAACGTCGGAGTCGCCAATGCTCGAGAGCTGCAGCAAAGCGGGCGTCTATGCGACAATGAAACGAGATGCGTGAGCGCAGCGAGCTACCCCCAATCGACCGATGCATACCTGGATAGCCCCAGCGGCGAGGATGACTTCCCTCCGAGCGAACGCCTGGAAGCGACTCCCGCTGCCATCGGCGGCGGCGAACTCCACGCCGGTGGCGGTGAACGGCGCGCTGTCTCCGGTAAAGAGGATCTTGGTAGCCATGTGCTCAATGAGGAGCGTCCAGCCCTGGCGCTGTGTCTCTACGGGGGTGTAGTACGCCTCGATCGAGGAAGACCGGTGATCGTCTTCGTGCCAGTTCAAACTCTGTACGCTGGTGAGTGGAAGCAGGGCCATCAGGGGTGGTGATACGCACCAGGGGGGTGATCGAGACGCAGTTAGACCGGCCACCGTTCAAGTCCGGGAGCTCCGTCATGTGGGTAAGGCCGACGGTGGCGGCGACGAACGCCTTCATCTGGGGGCCACCATACATCGCGTCGGGGTACGTGACCTGGACGGGCCCGGTGGTACCGTGGTACGACGCATTCGAGGCGGCACCCTTGGCGCGCTGCTGGTCGTTGGGTGCGGAGAACGCCTCGGCCTGAAATAGAGATATGATTCAATAGATATAAAGCACATATTTTGGCACTGAGCAGTACCTTCTTCATGTATGAAAAGAGGCCTTCCCAGTTCCAACCGACGTTGGCGTCCTCAGGCTCAAGCAAAGCAGAAAAGGCATCGTATTGGGCGTCCAGCCCGCGTGTCCAGTGGCCGCCGTTGATCGAGCTGCTACCTCCAAGCGTCTTTCCACTACAAACCAGTGTTAATTGATGCAGTGAAAAAAGCAAAACAAATGAACGATGCTTACCCGTGAATTGTCTTGCCCTCGTCAGCAGGCCAGGCCCAGTCGAGAGGGCCGTTGAACGCGGCACTGTACTGGTAAATGTCGAAAACCTCGGGGTTCGTCCTGTCGTCGCCGCCCGCTTCGATCATGAGGATCGACAGCGCAGGGTCCTCCGCAAGCCGGGCGGCCACAGTCGTTCCTGTCAGACCACCACCAACAACGATGTAGTCGTACGTCTTGCCGCTCGCCGCATTAGGATCGCTGGTGATGCCGGAGCCCGCGCGCCTCTGAGCGTGAGGCGCTGCAGAAATGCCGCCTGCGAGCAGTGCGATAGCAGCACCGAGCTTGACCAAGGAACGCGAGCGGGGCATTATTAGAGATGCTTCAAGGATGTGAGAAGGGACGAGCACTGGGGGGAACCGCGGACGCAGCGATCTTTTTTAAGCTATGAGGGAGGGCGGTAGCGAGGGCGAGTGTTGGTTCAGTGCTCATTGGGCGGTGTTCCGCGATCGGCGAACACGGCGGATGCTGTGCGTAAAATCCGCTCCATGTGCATCGATGTGCGCCCCGGGCGTACGAGAGGTCAATGCAGCCGCCGCTGCTGCCGGTTTTCAGTGCTCTCTCTGGCAAGCCAAGCGATTGAACTGGTGGAGGATGGTCATCCGAGGCCGTGACGCCTTTTTAGCGCTCGGATCGGTGTTGATGCGATCAACAAAGCTGGCATTCATCGGCCATTGCTCGACTTGCGTGGGGAAGTGGGCAGGCTGTGCGCTTCTGGGCTGTGTAAGTTTGCATTATAGGTGCCTAAAGACGGTCTTGGCGTCCAAATAGTGCACCGACGTAGGGCGATGGGCGCCTCCTGACAATCCTCTATGGCGGCCAGAATTTTACCAGGAGCCTGAATGGTTTGTAAGAAACTGGGAGTGGCCATCAGTTGCATGAGAATCTGCATTCACGATGAGAGGTCACTACCAAAACAGGGTTCCCATGTGTACGCGCCTGACGAGACCGAAGCCGTTGCCTGGCAGAGCAGGCTGTGGTTCATGCCGATGCCTAAGATTCGACGCGAAGAGTTTAGGGAGAGCGCAAGGGTTATTCAAGTGATTTATAAGCCATGCGACGGCTGTGTTCTGCCGGTGCTGCATATAAAGAGCATGAAGCTAGGCAATTCAAGGTGACGACCGGTCAGGACGAGGACGGGCGCTTGCTCAAAGTACGTCGTGTGTTTAGCATTATTTGCCAATAGCTTCAGAAACTAACATGCGCAAACATTGCTACCGCATCTACCGCACTTTATGGTGACGTCATCCCAATCATCCTTCTTCCCGACCATGTCTCATCCTGTCTCATCCCGTCAAACATATCTAGCTTGACTCTTGTTTTCCCTGTTTTTATGCGAATCAATGCGTACGCTCGAGCTCCCATATATGCTCAGAGATCTAAGGCTACAACAGCTGCTCTTTTTGAGACGATATTCTCTCTAACATGACGAGCGCAGCTAAGCAAGCAAGCGGGTTCCAACGCCGATTTTCAACACGAGATCTATGCATGTAAGCTCAAGATGTTGCGTAGAGCCAGGTATAGAACATGCTGACAGGCCTGATATCAACGACAGCCTTGGTTGCCTAGCTCAAATATTTTGTATAGGACTCGGCGCGACACGCCGCTGATAGGAAGGTAGAACACAAACACGCATCGATATCACGTAGTGGGTCCACGGAGTATTGGCAACTTGGTCACCAGCTTCGCCATGCCAGCGCACACTTACCACCTTCGCGCACCACACGTATCCCTTCCCCAATGCCTCTACATTTTCTCTCCGGCTCCTTCAGCAGATGATCCTTCACTCTGGGCCCTCTACCTCTTGGTGCCGTGGAATCTGGAGCGTTTCGAAGTCGTTGCTCCCGGACTAGTCCCACTATATGCGCTCCGTAATATTCTTGGTCTCCCTGGGAAATCCATCTGAACGGTTCCCTCCTGCATTCTAGCTTCTCCGCAATATTCTTGGCCTACCCATCCACATCGTGACGCGTGGCCTTTGTCGAGTCGAACGGCAAACGCTGTCCAGTGTCTGACGGTCGTCGACTCTCGACGAAGTGCCTTGCGCGCTTCGTGACGCACGTGGACTACGGACTCGTGGGAAATTTTTGGGCGAGAAGAGGACATTTGCTCGTCATCCGGCCTGCAGAGACTGGGCCCCTGTTCACACTCTGCAGAAATTGCCATCCGACTCCGACGAGTTCTGGTTCTGGTCTTCTCTATCGGTTCTCCGCTATAAAACTGAGGACACCTTTCTATCTCTCTCCCCCCACACTTTGCTGCGCCATGGCTACATCCGAGGAACTCCCAGTTGTACTGCCCACGCTCGATCGCCTTGGAATCACATCCGTTCCGGAGGATGTCGATGCGCATAAAGTGGCGAGCATCTGGTTCGACTCTTTCACTCAGGCGGTCACGAAGAACGACATCGATGCCATCCTCTCGCACATCGTGAAGGACGGATGGTGGCGCGACATGCTCGCGCTTACCTGGGAGTTTCGCACCCTCCACGGCCACGCCAAGATCCGGAGGCTGCTCGAGGAGCGCCTTGCCCCCGCAAAACTCTCCGCGTTCAAGCTCACCTCCGCCAAGCTGGAGACGCCATACCCTGATCTCGCCTGGATCCTGGCTGGGTTCACGTTCGAGACGGAGTTCGGGCTCGGCAGCGGTTACTTTCGCTTGATTCCTACCGCGGACGGCCAGTGGACAGGCTTCACGGTCTACACCAATCTGGAGGACCTGAAGGGACACGAGGAGAAGATCGGTGCGCGACGCAACTTCCTCCCGAATCACGGCAAGTGGCTAGACGAGCGTGCGCGCGAGAAGAACTTCGTGGACAGCGACCCGACGGTGCTGGTCATTGGTGCGGGGCAGAGTGGCCTGGATGTTGCAGCTCGTCTCAAGCTATTGGACGTGCCCACACTCGTGATCGACAAGAACGAGCGCATCGGCGACCAGTGGAGGTATCGGTACCAGGCGCTATGCTTGCACGACCCCGTCTGTGAGTGCCCGTTCCCATAAACAGTCCTTACTCGTGCGTGCTGAGAACGCTTTTGCAGGGTACGATCATATGCCGTACATTCCGTGAGTCTTACACCTCCTTTTCGCGCGAGCAAGCGGTCTTACGTACTAACTTGCGGGCCAAAAGCTTCCCTACCTCTTGGCCAGTCTACACGCCGGCGCACAAGCTCGCCGGTTGGCTGGAATACTTTGCGGAAGCACTCGAGTTGAATGTGTGGACCTCCTCGACTGTCACGAAGGCCGAGCAAGACGCGAACAACGAGTGGAACGTAACGGTCGAGAAGGCGGATGGCACCACACGCGTGTTCCACGTCAAGCACCTCATCTCTGCTATCGGACTCGGAGGAAACAACCCCAACATTCCCGAGTTCCCCGGACGCGACGAGTACAAGGGTCAAATCCTGCACTCGATATACCACAATTCGGCGAAGGACCATCTGGGGAAGAAGGTCGTGATCATTGGCGCAGCAACGTCAGGTCAGTCTGCTCACAATGTGACATGCTGTACGTGCTCATAGTCTCCTCAGCACACGATCTGGCGGCGGATTACGTGCACAACGGAGTCGGTGAGAATCCGAACCCTCTGCTTACCTTAGAGCGTTATTTATTCCCGTGCGACTGGGCTTAGATGTGACGATGTACCAACGCGAAAGCACGTACGTCATGACTACTAGGGAAGGCGGGCCGCGCATATTCGGTAGTACGTATGCTTGATAGGTGGACGTCCACGCGATACTGATTGACTGCAGAACTTTGGTGGGAAGGCGCGTTGCCTCCAGACGAAGCGGACCGCGTCGACGCGTCGCTGCCCATCTGGGTCAACGAGCAGATCGGCAAGCGGACGACGCGCGAGATTGCAGAGGCAGACGGGTGAGCTTCACGGCCTTTGACCAGTCTCCGAACGCTGACTGCTTCCGCCCCTGCCATCTAGGAAGCTCCTCGATGGGCTCAAGAAGGCTGGCTTCAAGCTGAACTTGGGTCATGAGGGCGGTGGCTTCTTCGCGCTGACACGGCGACGCGGTGGCGGCTACTACCTCGACGTCGGCGCGTCACAGCTAATCATCGACGGCAAGATCAAGCTGAAAAACGACAGCGTCATCAAGCGGTACACGTCGACTGGCCTCGAGTTCGAGGACGGCAGCACGCTCGACGCGGACGTCATCATGTTCGCGACCGGGTTCGCGAGCCCGGTCGTGAGCCTTGCGAAGATATTCGGCGAGGAAATTGCGTCACGCGTGAAGCCAGTGTGGAACCTGAACTCTGAGGGCGAGCTCCGGACGGCGTGGCGTGATTCGGGCGTACCCAACTTCTGGTTCATGATGGGCAACCTCGCGTGGTGTCGTTTCCACTCCAAGCACCTTGCCCTTCGTAAGTGCCCTATCGGCCCGCTCCAGAAAGGGAATATTGCTCATTGCTCCCGGTTTATGCACGGCAGAGATCAAGGCGCAGGAGGTCGGTGCTTTCCACGGGAACGCGTCGCGCTACGTATAGGACCGACGACATGCGCGAGAGAGTTACGGAAACGAAGCACAGGAAGCAAGAAGTCAGACAACGCCCATTGTATACTCTACTGCCAATTCAGTGCATTTACGGCATTTCGCCGATGTCAGCTTGAGAGTGAGTACGGGCCGTGTTCGTCTTCTTCGCTCAACTTCTCTAGGCAACCCTCTGGGGCGCACATGGGCATGTGAATACAGCGCGTCCCACAATTACCTGGGGACACTAAGCAACACCACAGCTGTGGATCAACCCTCTTTCTAATGACTGCTGACTCTCTGGGCTCTCCGGTTCACCACTACCGACAGTCGCTAGCCACCTGCACCTTACCTGTAGCTCACGCGGTCCTCTTCACACCCTGATCTTCCCGTCTTGACGTCGACATCGAGTAAAATGCGGGGCCCCGTCCGCGACAGCTTCCGCAGCGAAAGGAGGTACACCTCATCACGAGGGTTGCGTGACCCTCCTCGGCTGCCGGCTTCATCCAACCCCTTGGCAATTAAGGTGTCTCACATCGCTCCAGAAGCTGCGCTGTGTCCCCATGACGCGCGCTCCTCCCCGTCTGGGCCTTATCACTCCCCGTCCGCGGCTTGGTTCTCGGACCCTGCCCGCGTTGGGGACAGCGCGGCGTTGGGAGACGGAGAGGCGCGCGCCTGACCGACGACGATGCGGGGTTTGCTATCCACGTGACCGAGTCAGAAGAACACTGCGCCCGTCAGTTGACCTCGTCCCGACCCCTGTGCAGCGGACGCGTCAATCTCGAGGTGGCTTCGCCGTATCGGCAGTGAGAACATGGTGCACTATAAGTAGTTCCCGAGCTATGGCTTCTGCTTCTCGTACTCCGCATCTGCTTAGCCATGGCCGCCGCGACCCACACACTTCCAGTCACCCTCCCTACCCTTGACCGTCTCGGTGTCAAGGCCGTCCCGACGGACGTCGATGCCGAGAAGGTCGCTGGGCTCTGGCTCGACCAGCTCGCTCAACACCTCGCGAACAACAACACCGATGGCGCCCTCTCCCTCTTCGCGCCCGACGCCTGGTGGCGCGACATGCTCGCGCTCACCTGGGAGTTCCGCACCTTCCACGGCGCGGCGAAGATCCGCAAGCTTCTCCAGGACCGCCTCGCCCCCTCGCAGCTGTCCAACTTCAAGCTCGCGTCCGCACAGCTCGAGGCGCCGTACCCGGACCTCGCGTGGATTCTTGGCGAGTTCACGTTCGAGTCCGCGGTCGGCGCGTGCAGCGGCATCTTCCGCCTCGTGCCGACCGCGGACGGGCGCTGGCTCGGGTTCACGTTCTACACGAACCTCGAGGACCTGAAGGGGTTCGAGGAAAAGGTCGGCCCGCGCCGCAACTTCATGCCAAACCACGGGAAGTGGCTCGACGAGCGCACGCGCGAGCGCGCGTTCGAGGACAGCGACCCAACCGTGCTCATCGTCGGCGGCGGGCAGAGTGGCCTGGACGTCGCGGTGCGGATGAAGCTCATGGGCATTCCTGCGCTCGTGATCGAGAAGAACGAGCGGATCGGCGACCAATGGCGGTACCGCTACCAGGCGCTCTGCTTGCACGATCCTGTCTGTGAGTCAGCCATCTCGTGCGCTTCGCTGGAACATCCATTGAGCTGACATATGTATAGGGTATGACCACATGCCCTTCATGCCGTGAGTACCGCGCCTGTACAGTGTTGCGCGACAATGCTGACTCGATGTACCAACGTGATAGATTCCCGCCGTCATGGCCCGTCTACACTCCCGCGCACAAGCTCGCCGGGTGGCTGGAGTACTACGCGGAGGCGATGGAGCTCAACGTCTGGACGTCGACGACGGTCACGAAGGCCGAGCAGGACGCGAACGACGAGTGGAACGTGACTGTCGAGAGGAAGGACGGCTCGACGCGCGTCTTCCACGTCAAGCACCTGGTGTTCTCGATCGGCTTGGGCGGGAACAACCCGAACTTCCCCAAGTTCCCGGGCCAGGAGGAGTACCAGGGCGAGATCCTGCATTCCATCCACCACAACTCGGCCAAGGACCACATCGGGAAGAAGGTGCTCATCGTCGGCGCGTGTACCTCTGGTAAGTGCGACTCCGCTTTTCGCAGTAGTGTGACCTTTATTCACCATACAACCAGCACACGATATCGCCGCGGACTACGTCTCGCACGGTGTCGGTGAGTCCTTGTATGTTCCGTTCGTAGCCTCATTCACTGACGTCTATCATATCCAGACGTGACCATGTACCAACGCGAGAGCACGTACATCATGACGACCAAGGAGGGTATGCCGCGAACACTCAAAAGTACGTGCATGGCGATCGTCTCGAGTTCAAACACGCGACTCACCATGCATCTCATATCGTCAGCCTGGTGGGGAGGTTCGAACCCAGACCTTGCCGATCGTGTCGACGCGTCGATGCCAGTATACATCAACGAGGAGATCTCCAAGCGGACGACGCAGGAGATCGCAGACGCAGACAAGTATGACACCGTCAACCTATGCAGCCTTGCGTACCGTCTGACAACACTCACAGGGAGCTCCTCGAAGGTCTCAAGAAGGCCGGATTCAAGCTGAACTACGGACATGACGGTGCTGGCTTCCTGTCACACACTCGCCGGCGCGGCGGCGGATACTACCTCGACGTCGGCGCGTCACAGATGGTCATCGATGGCAAGATCAAGCTGAAGAACGACAGCAAGATCAAACAGTTCACGAAGACCGGGTTCGAGTTCGAGGATGGTAGCAAGGTCGACGCCGATGTCATCGTCTTCGCTACTGGGTGCGTATGGAATTTCCTGCCGCTTTTCAGGCATCAGGCCTTTTGCGCGCCGTAACTCACACAGCTTGTTTTTGTTCAGCTTCGCGGGCCCGCAACCCATCATCAGCAGCATATGCGGGGAGGACGTCGTGAAACGCCTCAAGCCCATCTGGGGCCTCACGCCCGAGGGCGAGTTCCAGACGGTGTGGCGCGACACGGGCGTACCGAACTTCTGGATCATGATGGGCAACCTGGCATGGTGCCGCTTCCACTCAAAGCATCTTGCACTCCGTGAGCTTAGCCTCCTGCGCGCTGCTGGAGAGTATCGCTGACCACTGTCTCTGTCGATCTTGCAGAGATCAAGGCGATAGAGGAAGGTCTGCTCCGGAACGAGGAGCGCTACGTGTAAAGCTGGGCTTAGAGGCCTGGGGTCTAGAACGCGCATCTGTACCATCAACGGACTTAGAAGAGAAGGAAACCTGTACTACATATCTCCAAGCGTCAATCTACACCCTGAATTACAACGATGGATGGTCGGCGCGTTTTGGAACACTTGTGCGACATGCCCAGACACATCTCTAGATTGGCTCTATGACATATGTCGGGTTCGTTTTGGACCTCGCTACATCCAGTTATTTGTCCTAGACTCGACATATGATCAACACTGAGTAAGGCCGACGGGGACTTGGAGGGGTGCTAATTTTGACTGGGCGGCTACTGGTCTCGTATGTACTATCATGGCGCCAGGCATCTCTAGTAACTTGTTTGTTCGAGTCTCAGATACTTGCGGTACACAACTCTGATCCAGTACGACAGGTCTCTGAATTGTCACCAAACGATACCCGGATGGTCTCTGCATACTGCCCCCAACCATCCTGCCGCTGACGGTAGCATAGCGGCATCGCGGTGCCGACTCCGTCTGTTCGTTAAACGCGACCAGTTCGATGATCACGAACTCGGAGGGCGCTGACAGCTATTCGCATGAGCGCGGCGGGTGCGATGTCTGCATCATGATTCGAGTATTGAAAACGAACCTACACGCGGTGAACACAACGCCGGGCGCGCTCCGGACGTGTAGATCGTTGCGCAGCGTGCGCTTCCTCGGCGGCAGATCTTCACTGGGATCACTTGCCACCTTCAAGGTCGCTCCGGGAGAGCTCACCACGCGAAGATGTTCACCATACACACTACGTACGTTTATCTGCAATCTGAACGACTACGGGCGAGAGGCGAAGTCTAAGTAATCTCCGGATTCTATACGGCATTCCTCGATCCCAATGATCTTAATATTTCTCCCAAGTTCGTTCCTGGTCAGTTGCCTATTCCGGACTCCGCACCGGACCCATCATGGACGTTGACGACCGCCCGCTCGGTCCTGTGTCCTGCCACACCGCCGGGATTCAGATCTCACGGAGTCTCATGTGGTCGTCGGGCTTTCCGTTGCGCCGCTACTGACTTGCTCTTTGAACACACAACAGACGATGGGACGCTCAAACTTCTGCCTTCAGTGACCATCAACTCTGTTCGCTGGCGGCACCCAGTGTCCTCATCTCCAACATCTCGTTCTGGTATCCAGCCTGCCATATGCACTAGGCGACAGTCGCGCACGACGCACGTCTGGATGCCATCTTTGATGATGGTTTGCACAGCTGAAGCGATCTCAATGCGCCCGCCCTGTGGAACTCGCACTGCATCTCGCCAAGGCCACCGGAATTCGTACCAATCCACCATCTATTCCGCGACGACCAGGCTGATCTGCATCGCGCGGCGGGCCTCGAATGGCGCCCCCTGAGCACGCGCAGCGTATAAAGATACGCGCACGATGGTCGGTCAATCCTCACGGGTCCTGGTGATTCTCCTTCGTTCTTCGCTCCCTCTCTTTTTTCTAAAACCCCTCCCTTTTCCCGACGTTCCCGTCGTTCTACGAGTCTCGACGCCATGGTGTTCACCCCGCTCCTTATTGCCGCTCTCCTTCCCATTGCCGCCCGCGCGGCGAACGACTGGGCCCAGCCGTGCTTCGGCGAGTGTAACTGGGACATCACTTCCGATACTGGCTCCGGCACGGTCCGGATTGTGAGTATCATCACTTCGGCATAGTGTTGGGGCGCGTCACTGACTTCGGCTTGCGATGTACAGGCCGGACCCAGTGCCGCTGTATCTGACATCACACCTGCCGCGGGATGGATGATCATGGACTGTGACCCGAACACTGCCGACCAGGACATCCGTCTTGTTTGCCAGGATCCATCCAAGGGTTGTGACCATATCTACACCGACAGCGCGGCAGGTACCCTCGTTCGTCTTCCGAAAAGCGTGCGTTGCCTAGGTTTCCTCCTTCCTGTGCGCAGAGATTGACCTCAAGACAGTGCGGTTCCACTCCTTTCGCGCTCGTCACCCGCGATTGGGTACACAAAGACCAGTCCATCCCCGCCAGCAAGCGTTCGTCGATCGTCCGCCGCGATGGCTCTGACCCCGTTGTGAAGGGTATGAGCCTCGCGACCAACTTCGCGGACGTCGATACCCCCACGTATGTCTGCTTTGCGCACGTTCATGACAACATCACACTGACGAGATCTCGCAGCAATGGCAATGTCACTCTTTTCCTCATGGGCTCGTCCGTCCCTGGCGCTGCCGGCAACTTCACCGTCGATCCGCCTTCCGGCACCGCTGCATCGAAGCGGGGTCTTGGCAGCTGGATCGACAGCTCGCTCAAAGGTGAGCCTCCACTCTGACATGGTAGATAGTTGGACATTCTCTGATGGTTACTTTTGGCAGGTCTCTCCCAGGTGCACGCGGAGCTCATCGGGAACTTCAACAAGAACATCACAGGGAGCAGCCCGATCAACTTCGACAAGGACTTCCCCATCTTTGACCAGAAGATCGACTGCCCCCAGAACGGCGCCGTGCCTGCGTTCTCTGGGGAGGCGAAGGTTGACCTCGACGCTAAGGTCGACGGTACTGTCAACTATGGCATCGCCGCGTCGGGCAGCATCATCCCGCCCAAGATCTCCGAGTTTGGTCTGTTTGTCGGCCTCGACACGTCCATCACCGGAACTCTTGGTCTTGGTGCTACGCTCACTGTGAGTACATCCCGATATCATAGTAAAGAAGAGGTGATCTCAGTGTATATCAACAGGGCTCGATCAGCTCTGGCAAGATCTCGGTGTTCGAGGTTGGTCTCCCTGGTCTCGACTTCCCCAAGTAAGTTACAGCCATCTTCCATCGATATTCAATGCTAACATCTGCTCCAGGATCTTCTCCATTGGCCCTACCTTCAGCGTGAACGTCGAGGCCACCGCGTCTCTCGATGCCAACGTCGACATGGACGTCGACCTCGCCTACGACGTGAAGGGAATGGAGCTCTTCTTCCCTCCTGGCTCCAACTCGCAGGCCGGCACGTTCACGCCCGGTGATTCGAACCTCAAGCTCTCGGTCAGTCCTAATGTCACCTCGCATGGCCAAGTTGCGGCGCACCTCATCCCTTCGGTAAGCGCCCTCGCCGCCCACACGCGTTTCACATCACTGACGACGGTGGCTTGTACAGCTTGCGTTCGGTATCAGCGCGCTCGGTGGCATTACCAAGGCGACCATCAACCTTGACCTCGACGCCGACGCCGCCCTCGACCTGTCCCTTACCGCGGCGGCACTGGCATCAGCTTCGACTAGCGGCAACAACGCGTCCACCGGCGTCGGTGGCTGCGTCGACATCACGAGCGGTCTCGCGGTCAACGCAGGCGCGGACGCGGACTTTTTCAGCATCTTCAAGAAGGGCCTCCAAGTCCCCCTCTTCACGAAGACCTTCGACCTCTTCAAGGTACGTCTTCACTCTCTTCCTCAGACAAGAGACCGCATCGCTCATTGGACACTCTTTAGAAATGCTTCGGTAACACCGCTTCCCGCAGGGCATACACCGGCAGGTCTGAGCTTGCTGCGCTCCTCGCGCGTGACTCCCCCGTTGCATGCCCAACTTCCATCCTTGGCAGCGTTGCTAGCGTAGTTGAGGAGAAGGTTACTGGTTCCAGGTAAGCTCCGCAACACCCGCCTAGACCACGCCGATCCTCATGATATGCCTCCTAGCTTGACCCGCTAAACCGTGATACCCATGACATTCCTTTCGATCGACTCTGGGGCTTTTAGAATCCTTTAATTATAATTATTGGCTGAGGGTAGCTTTTTTTTTTACACTATACCTGTTTCGATCGCAATCCATGCGATCGCCCGCGCAATCCTGCAACAATCCTTTCTAGTCCTTTCTGCTTGCCTGCTGCTAATCGCGGGGTACATATGTGCCTGCTAGATCTGAGACATCCATCTACCCCCGCGCTGGGGTCTGGAGCTCCTTCTCGCCAATTCTGGCTCTGCCCGATACCCGAGGCCTGCAAAGTAAGTACGAGGATCCTGAACCCCGCGACCATGATCCCCAGGCTCTAGCTGCCTATCACTGCGTGAGTGCTTAGCGCTGGATATCTGCGCGGAGAGTAATCTACTCAGCCTGCCGCAATCGCACAGGCTGAACCTAACCAGCGGTCCGTAAGAATCTACTTATCTCAAACTTATCTGCCTCCAGATTGCCACACGTTTCGGCCATGGAGATCCGAGAGCATATATGATTCCGCACGGAACGAGCAACGCTCCCAACGCCATTCCACCTCAAACCGCCGCGACGACGCACGGCGACTTGCCCTAATCGGCGCACGATCCAGAGCTCATTTCCATTCGCCCACCTCGATCACGGACGCCCAACACCAACACACAGGAGACAACTTTGCGCATTAGTACCGATACGATGCCGCCACCCATCACCATCAGCGACGCAGACAAACTGGGGTTCGAAGCCGCGTTTGCGCAGGCGCAGCGGAGCTTCGACGAGGGCGGCGTGCCTATCGGCGCGGCGCTCGTCGTGCACGACGTCGCGGAGGCGAGCGCGGGCGGGGAGCGCGAGGGCAGCGGACCAAGGCTGATTGGACAGGGTCATAACGAGCGCATCCAGAAGAGCTCGGCGATCCTTCATGGAGAGATCTCGGCCCTCGATGACGCAGGGCGGCAGCGGCCCAGTGTCTATCGCAACGCGACTATGGTGAGTCCCGAGCTACCCGGTGCATTCAGTATGAATCTCGCCGCTGATTCGAGGAATTGGGGCGCCCGCCATTGGTGGAATGCTTGCAGTACACGACGCTGAGGTGCGTGATGCGACTGGGCAACTGAATGTCTCGCCGCTGAACGAGATCGCATCGATATACACAGTCCGTGCAGCATGTGCACCGGCGCAATATTACTATACAAGATTCCGCGGGTCGTGATAGGGGAGAGCGTGAACTTCCTCGGGGGTGAGGATCTTCTACGGAGCCATGGGGTAGAGGTGATAGTAGTGGATGACGAGCGGTGCAAGAACCTGATGGGAAGGTACATTCGGGAGAAACCTGAGGTATGTGATAGTTTATTATGATCCACGGACTGGGTATCGGCATTCTGACGCTATGCATAGGACTGGAATGAGGATATAGGCGAGACCGGTTCGGGATGAAGCGTGCTCCTCCGGGAGTCGTTTCTTCAGCAGTGCGGGACTGGGGTATCTGGCAATCACCGTGGGCCAATAGGGGGTCCAATCACCCTGAGCGGAAGAGGGAGACGGAGGAATATTTGTAGCCAATGAACGCAGAACGATCGCCGTGGATCATATGCGTCTACGATCATCTTCACTTTGTAGGTCACCGTGCCTTGGAAGGTTGAAGCACCGTGATTGGCTGTGAGTTAGATTGAAAGTCAGTGCTCGTTCCCTCGAGGCGGCGTAGCACAAGTATACTGACCAGCACAAGGCACACATGCCGGCATCAATCATCGACGCGCATGAGCTCGCCACACCGAGGGAGAAGCGTATATGGAGCGGTGCCTTCTGCGCCCTCCTCGGTTTGACGAGCGCGTTGCGATCGTACGCAAATTCTATGAACGTCCAAAGTGTCGCGATTTCAGTAGCTATTCGGTACCACTGAGGACACACCCTTAGGGCAGAAAGGATGTCAGTAAAGTCGTACAGAGGTCTCGTCAAATCAGCGGTGTTGATAATCCTCGGCGTACGCAACAATTGGAATATGTAACCCAGAATTTCGGAGGGAAGCTGGTTTGAGGATGAATGAGAGTTGTACTGTCTTCGGTAACGAATGATAGCCAAGAGCGCGTCGTGCTCAAATGTATATAGCTGAGAAGCAGTAAGTTGTTCAGCATGTTGATCTTGACTGACTTACAACGTACTACATACCGTCTGTATGGTTATGTCATATACACAATCAGTGTTCAGAGCGCATAGCACGTATTTATCAGTGCTTACCTGATACGGCGGTCCTCTGTCGAAAGCGCATTTTGCAATTTGGTCACATATTTTACAGCAGAATTTGAAGAGCCCATTATGACCACTCGCCCGATATATGATTGATCCCCTCAACCAAAAATGTAGAATCATTAAGAACTCACCAGGTATATGTTGTAGTGGGAACAGGTAGAACAAGCGAACCAGTATGGAACTTGGTAGGAAACGGTCCGGCGCTCATGAGCGCTTACGATAAGCGCATGCCGTCTGTTGTGGCTTGTTAGGATCAGAGGCTGCAGCCTAACACGACCACACACCCATATCCGCTAACCTCCTCGAAGTTGCTTTCATCGAAGTAGTGGTGCTACGTCTAACTACTGCATGGTCCACTTCGATATAGGGATTAGCCCCATGGTCTAGATCTGCTTGTGGTCGGAAAGATCCTCCTGATACAACAGCAGGGTAGGCATCCTGCTGCATGCGAGGGCTCCGAGTTCAGTCTAACTTGAACGGCATTCGACTTTATGCCTCCTATGTACCGCAGAAAGTCGAAGCCCACCAGGCTTTTACTCGTGGGTTTCATCAGCTCGGAGAACGATCCAATCATGCTCGCAAGGCCCGCTCCAACGCTGCGCAGCCACTCGTTTATCTCCAGGAGGGCCATCGGGGCCGGTGCAGAGAACCTCCGGTACCCCGTCTTCCGAACATTCCGAGCGTTCAATTAGCTCTACAGATAGATAATCTGATGGTATGATGATTGCGGTGGGAATGCATGTGGGGTTAGTGATCTACATGTACAGTATGTGCTCATAACGTGGTGAACGTCCGCACCCGAAGCGCTACTAAGTACTCGATACTTTTTTTACACTACTACTACGGAAGGCGCAGAAAGCCGCTCCCGTGGGGCTACATAGTTTTACAAGGAAGCGAAGATGTATCATACCAGTTATGTGCAGATTCAGTAAGTATATGCGGCCGCGCCCCAGGGCGCCGCGTACCTCCTCCACCCGCCACCACCGTACTCTCCGTACACCGGGAGACTCTCGATTGCGCCCTGACGCGACGCCACCGCCAATGTACACCTATGTACAAGGGGGCACTGCACGGCGCTCGCCGACTCAGGCCCCGATCCCGACCCAATCGTCGATCGGACGATCGGCAGGCCGCCTAGTGGTGGTACATCGGTCCCGCGAAGTACGCCGACGTCGGAGGCGTGTGGCAGTCGATGCCCGGGACAGCCGAGGCGTACGCCCTCTCTGGGCACGGCGCGGCGCCCGTGAGCATCCGTGCCTCCTCGATGATGGGCCGCCAGCTGTGGAGAAGCTCGGAGGAGTGTGGTGCCAGCTGTGCCTCGTAAGTGGCCGCGCCAGATGGGTTGTATAGATCGGGGTGGAGTGCGGGGATCGGAAGCGTGTACATGGAGGAGGGGGCCGCGACGCGGGGCTCGTGCCAGGCGATGTTGATAGCCACGGTGCGCGCAGAGTGGCTTGACAGGGCTCGGGCGCTATCGTCTCGGAGCGATGCCTCCCGCGAGAGGCTGCCGATCGATGAGGTGGATGAAGTGTCGGACGCGCTATCGTCGCGGTAGTGGTTGGAGTAGTCGAATTCCAGGGGAGATACGGGTGAGGGTTGAGGCATAACGAAGGAGTCGGGAGAACTGGGGATGCTCTGGGTGGGTGGAGACCAGGTGATGGGGGCGGCGGCGACGCCTGACTCGTAGTAGTGTTCGTGGGTGAAGACGGAGGTGTGCGGCGATGGGTACGACGCGCGTGGGGGCGACGGGTACGGCGCCGAGCGGGTGTCCAGCACCAGCCCGGTAGGGCGAGACTTCTTCGCTGCGCCCCTCACGCTATTGCTGTGCACAGCCGTCAGTCCATATCGAGCGATGAATGTTTGGTAGTCTCACCTCCGCGTTGGCCGACTCCGCTTGCTCTTCCCGAGCACAGGAGGTTGGCGGAACTGCGTCAGGCTCTTCATAATCACCGGGCTGATGTCCAGGCAGGCAAGGGCGGGCATCGACGACGGTGTCTGCAGAGCTCCGCAGCGCACGTCTGAAGGGTAGTAGTAGGACACGAGGTGATAGGTCGTGCCTTCTATTGACATAGAAATGGTCTAGACACTGCCGTCAGCGCGGAGGTGAGGCACATCGGGACGACGAACAGTTTACCTTCTTCATGAGCCCGTTCTTCTTGAGGCCCTTGCCCTTGTTCCAACTGCCGAGGATGTAGTGTTCAAGGTCTGCGTCGGCCTGCCGCTCGGCTATGTCGTCTGGAGATGGTACCGCAGAGCATTGGTAGGGCGACGCGGCCTCCGGCGCGTACTCGTCTTCACGCTCACGATACATCTGTGCATGTCGGGAACGGTTAGACCGGCTGTAAAATCGCGCGATATCCGACTAGCTCACGCACCAAGAAGTTGCCCTGCATGCGCGAGGCAGACCACAAAAACGGGTCCGTCCACCGCTTGATGCCGCTTTCCTCCTCGGTGAAGACGAGGATCGCGCCGCTCTGGATGATGCTGCGCTTCTCGAGGTCATGGAAGCGGCGCGTGACGCGCGGCACGATGCCCACGCGTGTCGCCTCGAAGACGAGGATCGCGTCCTTGGTGGTCTTGATCCACCCGCGGAGGATGTCCGCCTTGGGCGGGGCGGCGGCGAGGGGGCGGGACATGGTGGTTGAGTCGACGGTGGAGGGTTCACCGCACGCGCCCTGATTCGAGGAGGGGCTTGGAGCTGGAGTCTGGGCGGAGGGAGCGTTTGAGGAGCGGAGAGGCATGCATGTTTTCGGCCTCGTATTAGAAGCATGCAGGATCCGCAAGCGGACAAACGAGGCATAGCGTGGCGTTAGACGGTTCCTGCCAACCATGCAGGGAACAAGAGCAGCGCGCGAAGGCCTGGGAATCCTCGGGTTGGCCTGGAAGCACCGACTGCATGCCGTCACACCTTCGAATAGGCCCGCTTGTGGGTGACCACCGCGCAGATCGAAATCGCGGGCACACCAGAAACGCCCAGTGCGCGGCGGCAAGCCGCGGTCTTAGCAGAACTGTGAATGCCTCCGTGAGGTGCTTGCCCTCGTGCTGTGTTATGATACTACCCCAGGAGGGTATATTGCACCGCTCGAATCGGAAGGGGGGTTGCGGTCCCGAGAAGGCCGCGAGCGCGAGTGTGCCGAGGCGCTGGTTTAAGCCTAGAGGGGACGGGGGCGAAAGTCCGCGAGCCCTAACGTACCCGCGCAGCTGGAGGGTGGGGCCAGATCGGGACAAAGAGGACCCCCTGCGCAGATCTTCTTCGGCTGACGGGCATCTTCTGCATGAACAGAGTTTCGACTGGGAGGCAACCAGGGACACGATGCGAGAATAACGCACGGCGCGGAGAGAGGCCCCATCCGCTTTGCAAGAGCGATTTGATGCCGCGGCGGTTGTGCCTGCTTCGTTGACAATGCGAACGGCCTCGGGAACTAGGATGTCTTAGCGCAGATCGCATCGAACGCGGGGTGCGACCAGCCGCCAAAGGATAAACGCCGGAATAGTACAGCAGCATCAGAGAGAGCACGGGGCTGAGAGGACGCCGCTAACGCTGACGCCTTCGACGTTGAAGCGCGGCCAATCGGGGGCCGCACGGCGAGGGGCGAGCAACCTGGCGGAATGAATACTCGTGAACGCCTAGTGAAGGGCCGCAGGGGAGGAGGCGTAAATGGGGCATGTCTGGAACAGAGAACGGTCTCAGCGGCAATTGAACCAGGGTACGTATCTTGGTGCACCCTCATCGTGAACAGCGTCGATCTAGCTGTATATAGCGTGCGACCAATCCGAGGTGCTCGAAAGCTTGACAGGTGGAAGAGGTTCCTGTTAGGCGTATGGCCCTAGATGGCCCCCGACGTAACTGATTGTGCCGTTGGAAACCCGCGAGGAGGTCAAGGGACGAAGGCCGAGTGCGCTGTGGTAGGCTATTCCCACTTGCGCACGATGTTGAGTTCCCCGTGTTCTGCGAGGATCTGCGAGGATCTGTACCACGTTCCAGTAGCCGTGTTAGGTCAAGATTGCTTCCGCTGCAGTATCATTGGTCAGAGCTGAACAGCATCAGAATGTTTCTGTTTCCGGCCATCATTCAGATTGGAGATATGAAATCCTTGAGGCTAGCGGTCGCCCATGAAAATGGTCCAACCGTCGAATGGATGCGCTCCTTAAGCACCAAAAGGAGCTCGTCAGTGTTAGTTACGCACTTCGCCGGTACTTGCGTGCAGCGTGAGGTTTAGTGATCTGACTGTATCTTCAAGTTTTGATGAAGGACTATCGCGCAATGCGGGGCGGCGTGTACCCTCTGCCCATCGCCCAGCACTTTGTGTGTCCTTGTGAACGCCATGATGTATCTGAGTTGCATAGATGCACTCACAGCGTTCCGAACCGTTCCGGGACAAAGTGTGGTGTACGGCATTGGTATGGTAAATCTCGTTTCGCGTACCTCATCTAGTGGCAGTATGGTGGCGTGGTCACACAATCTAGCTTTCGACTTGACATGCCGAGAGAAAGGCAGGGAGCGACTCAATTTTCGGCCGTGCTATACTGCCACGAGGAGGTCGGAATGCCAGTCGGAATATCGTCAGGTACGAGAATTACTTGTGACCCTTGAATGTGAGGACGTAGCAGAAGCCTTGTCATATTATAAACTGAGCTGTATTCTTCGTTGAGCGACGCAAACAGCGCGATTGACCTCCTGCAAAAAATTATCACTCACGTCTCTTTTGGCGGGCAATTGACGATGCAGAATCTGTTCATGCCGATACTTGCTGCCTGCCGTTCCAGCTGCTAGTAAAAGTGTCACCCGCAACATGAGAGGGCTTCCGTGATTTTCTCGGAGGTTTCTCGATTTACACAGTGGACACAGCTGGAAGGTACGATGGATGTACGTCATGGTCCAGTCGGTGGAGAGAGGTTGAGCGGAGCAAATACAAACAGAACGAAAGTAAGCTCATTTGAATCGGAGCTGCGTCATTCTCTCTCGGAATTACAATCCCGATAAGATGACGCGTAGCGGAGATTGAGTCATCTCCCGATTACGGGGCGCTTAGAGCTGGGTGGGATACAGAATCGCAGCACTGTGCTACTTCCTCCGTGCCTCTCCGCTACTCTCGCACCCATATTTGGCTTTTCTGGACGACTCCTGACATTCTTGGGCTGCCTCTCGTTCATGATCTGACTCTCAAATTGCACTAGAACAGGCCCACCATGGCGTCGCTCGAGTCGAGTTCCTCAATACCTTCCGGCGCATCCGCGTTTCTACCCAGCGTTTCCCGAGGTGAGCCTATATTCCTCGGTTACCCATGAAGTGCGAAGCTCGGAGTGTGCGTCGGGGCAATGGTCCTGGCCTGTGCGGGTTGTCAGTGAACCAAGCGGCAGTGCGGACGGAGCGTGTGGCGGACATCATCGGCATCTCGCAAGTCTAATCAATTCCCCGTGTCCACGAGTTGTTCAAGGTCACTGCACAACTGCGAAAATCATCGTGTAACGCACCGTCTCGTTCACGGGTGCGTGGATGTACGCGGTGTCCATCGCCTTTGCACATAGTTGGGCGGTCCGTTCCGCCCGGCCCTGTCCAAAAGGTGGGGATCTGTTGGACGAGGAACTTTAGGGTTCTTCAAAAATGCGAACATATCTTTCTTTGTGTGTGCCTCATGAACATAACAATGGTCTATAGACATGAGTCTTGCTGGAGACACTCAACTGCAGGGACTACTGGAGCGAGGCCTTCATCTTCCTTTCCATTTGCGCTCCAGACAGTAGATGTGGCTGGTGCTCTCGACCTGCATAACTTTCCGACTAAATAACTGATGCATACGTGGAATGTTGTGCAGGAGGTGTTGTCGAGAACGTGTGTAACGTATAGGACCGAAGGGAGATGTAGCTTTCCGGGGGGTGTCGTCAGGAGTTTAGCGTATTGGATGCATGGTTCCGTGCTCCGTGACCGCAAAAGCTTGACGCCAGTCACCGATATGAGATTGCTTTGTCGTGAGCACGCCCGTGTGCATGTTGGGTCCCTTTGCCTTGCCTCTCAAATACTCCGTGAGGAAAGGCCATAGGTCTCTTCACGCA
The DNA here is from genome assembly GCA_001895945.1 of Trametes pubescens. Classification (NCBI taxonomy): domain Eukaryota; kingdom Fungi; phylum Basidiomycota; class Agaricomycetes; order Polyporales; family Polyporaceae; genus Trametes; species Trametes pubescens. The sequence goes on from MNAD01000147.1 coordinate 60,923, forward strand.
ACACGCGTTCTGTTAATGCATTGACGTGAGCGGCCGCTCCGGCATTTCCATAGTGCCGCTAATTATATGCCCCTGTGCCTCATCGAATCATGCACGGAGGCATACCCATGAGACACCTCCGTGCGGCGGCCGGAGAGGGTCATAAAACCCGGTACTTGGAGGTGGTCAAGGGTACGGAGCTTTCCGCCCAGCATGTGGGTCTTCAAAATTACTGGTCAATATCAGACGGGGATCAACCGTGTCGGTACGGTGTTACCGAAGTTGGTTATAGTGCTCTTTGACTAGCAATTGCTAGTGCGAGCCCATGAAAGGACTTTCCCGAACTGCCTCCAGTATGTTGAGGCATGAGTAGTTTCCAATCTGTTGGCCACGCCGGGGGCGAAGCAGTATTTGTGTTGGGAGTTTGCATTCTTCTTTCTGGCAACGCTTGAATCAGACCTAGTTTTAGACTGACGCAGCGACTTTTTGTCCCTGTTAGGCGGCGGCATGTTAGATTCTCTATATCAAGTCAGGCTACTTTCTGCCTTACGAAGTGGTAAGCTGTTTCGTTTTACGCGGTTATTCTAGCAGTGCTGAGGGCGCCGTCTAGGGGATCCCGCCCGAATCCACCCTTTCTTAGCGGACATATCGAAGGACCGGCGCACTTCTTCCGAAAGTGATGTAGACTTGGGCGCTGCGGCCCTTCATCTCGCAATTCGCTGTGCTTCATGTGAGTGTTGGCCGCTCTGTGCGCACCCTTGCGATGTCTCACCGCTCCGTCAGGCGATACTATTTCGCTTCTACTATCCCACCGATCAATTTCGCCCAACGCCGTGTATCCCCCCGGATCCGGAACGACGGCGCTGCACCTTGCTGCATCACTGTCGCGAACGGACGTTGTCAATTTGTTGCTCGACACGGAGGGCATCGACGACAGCCTGCGCGATGCGAACGGCAAGACTGCCCTGGAAGTGGCCCGAGGCAAGGAGACCGTCCGCGCTATCCGCGGTAAGTGCTAAGCGGGAGCTCCCTCCGTCGCGCCCCCAATCTTACAAGCTTGATCCTTTAGACTCGAGGGCGTTCCTCACTGCGTCGTATCGATCACTCTTGCGGACATACATTCTCTCGCAGCCCTCCGCGTCACCCCCGGAGGCGCTCATGAAGCTTCTGTCGTCGCCACGGATCCGCCTTGTCGATCTCTCTTATCTAGATGACGCCTCCGGCCGCACCCTTCTGCATGAGGCGGCGCGGCGCAAGGACCTTCGCCTGATTGAACTCGCGGTACGGGCCGGTGCGGACATTTTTGTTCGGGATCGGCGCGGTCGTGCGGTGTACGACAGCGCTGGGAAGGACGATCGCGTGCGAGCATTTCTCCGACAGTGTGAGGTCGTCCATCTGTCCGTCTCTCCGCTAGTTTCTGACCTGTGCTCTTCGCTTCAGTCACGAACCAGGACAATTCGCTCATCTCGGAGCCGTCGGCGGAACCCCCGGAGCTTAGAGGGTACCTCAACAAGTACACGAACGTTGCGAAGGGATACAACGCTCGATGGTTCGTGTTGCACAGCGGCGTTCTGTCTTGTAAGTCGTGCAGTACCTCTGCGATCGAACCGATGCCCATTGATTATTTTCAGACTACCGGCACCAGGACGATGAAACCGTAGCATCTCGCGGATCGATCGCTGTCAAGAACGCCGTGCTCACCGTTCCCGGCGGCACCTCAGGACTGCGTTTCGAAATACACTCAACACCTTCCCGCGGCCACTCCTCTGTGCAGAAGTGGTACCTCAAGGCGAACCACCCCGTTGAAGCTACCCGTTGGATCACTGCGATCCAGAGGAGCATTGAGATCGCGAAGCGGGAGGGGGATCAGCTGGAGCGTAGGAGCGGCGAGAGCGATGCTACGAGCCTAAAGCCAGCGTCATCCATCGGTGGGGCATCGCATTATGCGAAGAAGAAAGACCGCCCGATGGCGAAAGCCCTGCAGTCCGCCCCTAGCTCCGCGGCCGGCGATGTCGACGATGCCGGAGATATCAGCGACCGAAAGGAGGGCGATCATCCCGCAGATGAGCAGGACGACGAGCGCGAGGACTCATCCGACGCGGGCTCGACGCAGCAGGCTCCTCCGCACACCAACGCATTCGAACTCCAAGGCAACGCCCTCCTCGCTCAGGTCGACCTCACCACCCAGCTGCTCTCTAGTCTCCCGCAGCAGATCCCCGGCTCTCCGCGCGCCGTTGAGCTCAGCAAAGCCATCGACGAGACGTTCACCTCCGTCTCAGGTATGCTCACCGAGTACGTGCACATGGTCAAGGATCGCGAGGAGTGGTACAAGGCGAAGCTCGACCGCGAGCGTGAGCGCCAGAACATCTGGGAGGAGAGCCTGCAGGCGGTCGTACTCGAGGGCGACAGGCTCGAACAGGAGCTGCGCAGCCGCTTCCGTCGCAGAAGTCGTGCCCCGAGTGCTAGCGGTGCTCCTGGGGATACTCTACGCCGACGAACGTCGGAGATCGTCGCCTCCCCTATCATGCAGGTGGAGAACATCATCGCGCCTGCTGCTGCTGCCGCTGCCATCGCTCGCCAGGAAGAGCCAGGCTCCCCGACTGGGGTGAAGACACCCACAACTACGACAGCGCAGCGGGCTGTGCCGCTCCAGCGCCCATCTATCTCCTCTCCTTCTCACTCTACCGGTCGTTTGTCTCTGATCAAGGGCGGGGGAAAGGTGCTGGGCGACGAAGACGATGAGGCGTATACGGACGAGGAGGACGAGTTCTTCGATGCGATCGAGTCTAACACGCTCCCGAACCTCGTCATCACGCAGTCGCTCATGCACCCGGGCGGGACGGAGTTCTACATCAGCAGGGAGATGTACAAGGGCTACCTGAAGCTGCGCGACCGGCTCGCGATCACGAGCGACGACCGGCCGCCGATGAGCTTGTGGGCAGTGCTGAAGAACAGTATTGGCAAGGACTTGACGAAGATCTCGTTCCCGGTGTTCTTCAACGAGCCGACGAGCATGTTACAGCGCATGGCGGAGGATATGGAGTTCTCTGAGTGCCGTGAGTGTTCCCTGTAATTCAATCGAGGTCGTGATCTGACATAAACACAGTGGATGCCGCCCAGGCTGAGAAGGATCCCCATCGGCGCATCGCCTTCGTGGCAGCGTTCGCCATGTCCAACTACTCGTCCACCATCGGCCGTATCGCCAAGCCTTTTAACCCGATGCTTGTACGTGTTACGATCCCTTCGTTTCCCCACACGCCAACTGATGTGTTATCAGAGCGAGACGTTCGAGTACGTGCGGTTCGACAAGGAGTACCGCTACGTGTCCGAGCAGGTCAGCCACCACCCTCCCATCTCCGCGTGCTGGGCCGAGTCGCCCCACTGGCGCTACTACGGCGAGGTCGATGCGCAGAACAAGTTCATGGGCAAGTCGTTCGAGATCCGGCCTACCGGTATCGCGCACGCCGAGCTGCTGCTCCCGGAGGAGATGGGCCCCGATTATCCCAAGGCGAAGGGCCCGCATGTGAAGGGGCAGGCCGTGGAACACTACAGCTGGAAGAAAGTCACGACGAACGTCTCCGGATTCATTCTTGGATCGCCTACCATCGACCACTACGGAGATATGATTGTGGGTCCATCTCTTTATCGCTGTTGCAACACACATTGATGGACACTATCCAGATCACGAACCATCGTACCGGAGATCAATGTATCCTCACATTCAAACCGCGCGGCTGGCGCGGGAAGGATGCGTACGAGATCTCTGGATACGTGCAAGACACACACGGCAATGTCACTTACGAAATCGCCGGCCGGTGGAACAGTCAGCTCGTCGCCCGTCAGGTCGGCACCGGCGTAGGCCAATTGCACCCAGACGTCCCGCTGAGCAGTCCTACCTCGCCGACCGCGTCGAGCGAGTACATCCTCCTGTGGCGGAACTCCGTCAAGCCCCCAGCGCCATTCAATCTCACGCCATTCGCTATCACCTTGAACGATTGTCCCGAGGATACCTTGAAGCCGTTCGTATGCCCCACGGACTGCCGGCTGAGGCCTGACCAGCGCGCATTCGAGCTCGGCAAGTACGAGCGGGCGAACGAGCTCAAGAACAAGCAGGAGGAGTTCCAACGTGCCGTGCGTAAGGCACGTGAGGAGGGCCGGGCGCCGCCTCACAAGCCGCGATGGTTCTCGCCCACGACGGAGCCAGACACGCGGGAGCGGGTGTGGATGCCGGCCATGGTCGAGGACCAGCTGGAGTACTGGATCGAGCGCGAGAAGGTGACGAAGGCTAAGCAGACTGGGGTCGCGGAGGACTGGAATGAGGTGGACCGCATCTTTATCGAGGACGCGCCGTGAGGCCTTGAGGACATGGAAGGAGACATACACGTTTGATTTATTCATCCCTATCGCGACGATGTATTGTACAATCTGGGTTTCTGGAGCTCGGGTCGGTCCCGGCGGCTAATATACACAATGGAACCGTAATGTACCATCTGTTCACCAGTCGAGCTTGCCCCCGCCGCAGGATGTGCCGCTGCCGCACGCCTGAGGCTCCCCGGTAAGTATAGCGTCCGATGGACCGACAATTTCGACGGCAGACTCCGTGGTCTTGCTGAGAAGCTCTGTTGTTGCTTGCCGAACCATCCACTTCGAGGTGCCGATGACTGCGTCCAGGTCGCCCTTGTCGGGGAGAAGGAGAGAAAGGTCTTCTCCGTCGACTCTGACCTGGAAGGGTATGATACCGTACGAGTCATCGTTCAAGCAAGCGCCTGAGGTCAAGTCGTAGTTGCGTTTGTGCATCGGGCCTGTGCTGAAGTCAACAAACAGCTCGCGTGAAGGTTGTGTGGATGGATTAAATACGAACAGGACACGTAGACTGATCCCGTTTTGAGATCATCACCGATAATTCCGTGGTCGAGTACAAAGGCCCGTCTGTGTGGGCACATCTGTGGCGCAGACGCATTACAGCTCGATGCTCTCAGAGCAGGATGCTACATTTACGGACCTGTTGCGTAGCAAAGTAACCCCGACCGGGAACATGAAAGATGGCGATCTGGCTGTCTCCGTAGCGCACAGCTGCAGATCTGTATGCATCGTGTCAGCTGCAAGACAGACGAGGGTACAAACTTTGAACGCACGTCGTCCCGCTATCCGTAGGGGTGAGATCATGGACAGTCGCAACCTTCCGCCACTGCCATTGTTCCTTGGGAGATGCTATGTCTGTCTCCCGCAACACGAGCGGAGCGGTGTCTTTGCTCCAATCTGCAGGCCGAGTTTGGCCCCTTTGAACGATCATCTCCGTCTGCGGCACTCGCTCGTCCTGTATGTCAGCTAGTGAGCTGAGCAATGTGTTTCAACAGTAATAAACACCTGCCGTATTGACGAACTGGCGGAACTTCCGTTGCCGTTCCTGGTCGTTCACCACGGCCTTCCACTCGTCGAAGTACGTTCCGACGAGCTCGTCCATATCGCGCTCGAGATCTGCACAGATACCCAACTCGTCGTCCAACAGTACTCTACGGAGTTTCTGCAAGTGTATGAGAACATGTGAACGGGGATATTCGGGCTTAGCATGAATATTCACCTCGATGCCTCCCTCCATTGACTCCAACCAGCGTGCGGTGCGCATCAACTTGTCAGCCGTACGAATGTAGTACATGACGAAGCGGTCCAAAATGCGGATCACCCGGGATGGCGGAACATCGGTTGCTAAGATAGTAGCGTGTCGTGGATTCGCACCTAAGACGAAGTGTCAACGTCAGGCTGGGGTGCAGCCTACGATCTAAGTTTACCTCCATTGCCACAGACGTAAACTAAAGATGACATCAAACTACTTGCAGGGCGGTAGCATGTGGGTGGTACTCACTGTTCCATCCCTTGTCTGTAGCAATGAGACCGAAGTCTTTGCCCTGTGCTTCGGCGCATTCCCGCACGCAGCCGCTTACGCCGCCCTTGAACTTGTGAGGCGAGCGAATGCCCTTGTATCGCTCCTCCAGTTGAATTGCCACTGTAAAAAGTACTCAACGGCAAGGTCGTCATAGGTATAGGTATAACATACGCCCGACTGAGTCGCCGATGCCGTACCGACACCACGACGTGCCCACGCAGGACTTGACTGTCCTCAGCGCCTTCCCTATTCGGGCTTATAGTTAGAGGACAGCAAGTATGGGGCATTCTTAGCGTGCAGCCGCTCACCGTACGCGTGGCCGCTCTCGAAGCCCGCATCGACCAACTCTTTCCAGATGGAAGGTAGGTCTGCCTTCTCGGCACCGAAGAGGTCTACACGCTGTCCACCGGTAATCTTCGTGTAGAGACCATCTGTACACGCTACTCGGTACGTCATGGGAAAGCACTGTATCTTCGATGCTCACATTTCTTCGCCACCTGCCCGAGCACCACTAGCTTGTCCGGGGTGATCTGTAGTGTGCGCTATGAGCACACCGGCTAGCGCGATAGGCATAGCAGCCGCACCTCTCCTGCAGGCACACGTGGGACGACCGAGAATGTCCCTGAGAAGAAGAGTCATAAATCGGACTCGTTCATTATCGAAGTACTCAGAACGACTAACCATTCCGCTGAATATTGCCCAGGAACCTGGAGCGGCGACAGAAATTAGTATCCTTTTAATGCGCCAGTTGGTCGGTGAGCATTACCGATCATTCGTATCCTGGTTCCTGTGAACCACAATTCATGAGCAATGAGCCGAACGGGAGCCAAATGAAACTCACGCGTGATGCGCGGGGTCCATGATATGCTCGTTCCACAACGATGACAGGATGCTGCCGACTGCGGGCTTGCAGACCTCGCAGCCTAACGCGTTCGGATGCGTGCCCGCAGCCTCCATGATGGCAGGCATTGTCTTCAGCTTCTTGATCCTGACAGGGACTTAAGATTATTTTTGACCAAAAACAAGTGTGTGCCTTACTTGATGACGTTGAATAGGTCCGCCCGGGTCATTGCAAAGTGGGGGCACAGGTTGTTGCTCACGGCGACGCCTGCTTTCTTGAGCTCCGCCTGGGAAAAACAACATCGGTGGTCGGATCTCCAGTACCATGCCCGATAGAGCGCCGCGACGTACCTGCACGATATTCGTCAACAGCGGCACGCCTGCATAGCGTTCATGTGTCAGCCAGAGTTGGCGTTCCAACGCGCCATATCGAGGAGTCAACGTACATCCTCCACAGCCCGATCCAGCCTTAGTCTTGGTCTTGACGTCGGCTACGCTCTCGGCGCCATCCCTGATGCATTGCACGATACGGCCCTTTGACACGTTCTGCGCGCATGGCGGGGGCCTGTCAATACAAATAACATAGCCTTTCCTGACACGGCGACGTACATGGCAGCTACAGATCTGCGCGTCGTCGTCGAGGTCCGCTCCAGAATCGTCCTGTCCGGCGCGCGAGCCGAGGATAAACTGCGACGGCACCGCGTCCAGGGGTTTCTGCCGCGCGACGCCAGTGAGGGTTAGTCGTGTCCATGGTATGTCGCGTTGAAACGTATACGGACCTTCTTCTTCACGAGCGCGACTAGCTTGACGTAGTCCGACGTGTCTCCCACCATCATCCCGCCCAGCAGGTATTTGCCATCGGCGCTAAATATGTATCTAGCGCGACGCGGTCAGCCGCGGCACCGCTTGCCAGGAACTGTGGCTTATACTATACTTCTTATAGACACCTGCGAAGGGATCGCGGTACGTGAGCGCCTCTACAGGGCCGTCTGCTGCCGCCGCAGCTCCGTGACGCTTCTTCGGCGCGGACGCGTCGTGCGGTTTAGTGGCTGCGCTTGCAACCGCCTCTTGTACAGGACCTTCTTTGGCAGGGCGCGATGCCGTCGTCCGGATACGTTGCTCTGCCAGGTAGTCACCGAACGACGCTACCTGCAAGGAGAACAAGGGCACAGCGGTCAGTAACGGGCGCAAGGGAAAGACGGCAGATACGGACATCGACCCCCATAAGCTTCAGCTTGGTCGATAGGTCTGGCGTGTTCTATAGGGACATCTCAGTGAGTTATTCACACCGCCAACAAGCATTCGTGACTGTTCACCATCTGGCGTAGCTGGAAGGTCCCGATCTCCGTCCGTGCCTGCGTGAAGTTGAATGCGAGGATGTCCGCCATTTCAATCCCGGGAGCAATGAGCCCATACGTGTTGTTCTTCCAGCTCGCGCACTCGCCGATCGCATAAACGTCCGGCGCACTCGTCTGCAGGTGGTCATCGACGACGATGCCGCCGCGCGGTGCGCAGGCGAGACCGGCAGTGCGCGCCACGTCGTCGCGCGGACTGATGCCAATCGCAAAGACGACGAGGCTGCATTCCACTGTGGAGCCGTCTACTAGCTCAAGGCCGGATACCGCCCCGTTGTCGTTGGTGATGACCCGTTTCATGGATGTGCTTCCCAAAAAGGTGACTCCCATGGCCTCGATGCGACGAAGGACGATCTCGCCGCCCTGTGCATCGAGTTGCCGGGAAAGGGGAAAGGCTTGTCGGTGGATGATTGTGACGTTCTTGACGGAGGGCAGGTCATACACTGCCTTCGCGGCTTCGAGGCCGAGAAGTCCGCCCCCCAGAACTACCGCCTAGTTAGGCAGAAGTATGTCAGTATACAATGGGGTCGTGCATTAGCAGATATTAGATTTACAGAACAGTCCTTCATCTCTCCCTTCTCCGCGTACTCGAGCAGCTTGTTGACGTCGGAGATGTTGCGGTAAACGAAGGCACCAGGGATAGAGAGATCGGTATAGCTTGGGAGGGCGGCATCCGAACCAGTTGCCAGTACGCAGTGGTCGTACGCGATGGTCCGACCCTTGTCAGTGGTCACAGAGCGAGAGGCGTGGTCGAGAGACGCGACGGTTTCCCCTACGTGGAACGAAAAGAGCGCTGGATCCTGCTTCGCATACCAGTCCGCTGTGAGGTCGCCAGGGATCAGTTCAGTGGATAATGAATGTGCGCGACCTGATTGGCGCACCGGGATTGAGGTATAGCTTCTCGATATTCCGGTGTTGGAAGTATTCGGTGAGAGCGACCCGATTATATGCCACTAGGTATGACTGAGATCAGTGTATGAAGTGGATTCGAACCCCGCATACTCACAGTGCGTTTCCTCGCCGCAGGTCACGATGCGATATTTGTGAGCGGTGTCCAAATCGAGGAGCTTCTCGATGAAGGCTAGCAAAACGAGACCGGTGAGTATGGTTCCTTCAGATAGGATGAGAAATAGGAGGAAGCCTACCGATCCCGACCATTCCCAGGCCGACCACGACAATCGTCTTACGCTCCGCCGTTTTCTCCGCCATCCTGTGGAGTGCACAAGGGAAGTCGCGGTTGACGAGAGGTCGGACTGTCAACTAAGCTGCTACAGTCCTTGTAGCGGCTATACGACTATAAGTGCAAGGTGAAGGGACCACCATAGCCCGTTTCAAGACGCTCTTCTCGCAGAAGGAACAGCGACGAAGTTCCCACTGTAGGGCAAACGGATCACGTTGTGTGCTTCTCATGAGACCCGAATTCTCTTGGACACGGAAGGAGCCGGTCGCGGGGTGAGTAGAGCGCTGGATAAGACGCGGCCGATGAATTGGAGGAGCCGGACCGCGCCGCGGGCACTGTTAAGTCAACTTATCGACTGCGCGTGCGAAGAAATGAGTGGGAACCGCCAATCCGCTGTGCTTCTGTTTCGTACTTGCTTATCGAGAGATAACCAAACGGCAAAGGAGATGCTGATATCGAGCAGCCACAACGAGCCTACTATACAAGGATCCACAACGAGCACTCAGCATACTTGCAAGCGTCAGAGCTTCGAGCCCAATGGGCCGAACTTCGGCTTCTGCTTCTTCTGGGCGGCTTTGACGGCGTCCATGAGATCCTGCGAGGACAGTCAGCACGGGGGTTCACTATGCCCCGCATAGACGCGCCCACCTGAGTCTGCAGCATCGCGCTGTTCCACACGGCGGTGTACTCCAGGTTCTCCCGGACGCTGCGAAAATTGCGTTTCTGAGGACCATCGGAAACGAATCGTGTCGAACACTTACGTGTGATCCCGGGAGTGCAGCAGAAGATGCTTCGTGCCTGCGACCGCGACCGGCGACTTCTCTGCGATGAGCTTTGCAACCTCCAACGCCGCTGCAGTAACCTGATCGCGGCCACCCTCCACAACGCGCGAGACAAAGCCCATCTTCTCCGCCTCGGCGGCGGAGAAGTTACGTCCGGTGTACGCAAGCTCGTGCACCAAGCTGTGATTACCGGCGACCTTGGGGACGCGCGCGAGCGACCCGATGTCTGCCGCCAAGCCGACGTCCACTTCCTGCAAGGTACGCTAGGTATACGGCGCCCCTGAGCAGCGAGGAAAAGGTGCGTACCTTGATCGCGAAAATGGTGTTCGCTGCCGCATAACGCACGTCGCAAGCCGAGATGATATCGACAGAGAGCCCGAGTGCGTATCCATGTGCGGCTACCACGACTGGATACGGACAGCGCTCTATGGCCGATATGCAGTCCTGGAAGCCGAGGATGTGCCTCTTCAGCTGCAACGCACTGCGCGCCGGGTCGCTGCCGTTGTTAGGGAACGACAAGGCGGAAACTGGGTAAGAGGTAAGATGAGTGATTTATACCGACGGATGAGCCGGGACGCTGGGTTGCGTAGTGGACTTACAGTCGATCCCCGCTGAGAAAAACTTGGGCAAAGCAGATCCGAGGACGACAGCGCGTACAGTAGGCTCCTGACTGATCTTGTCGAACACCTGGCCCAGTTCCGTCCAGAACCTGCTCACGGCGGTGAGTATGTATGCATCATCGACAACTCAACGGTAGACTATAGGGTGTACACTTACGGTTCGTGGAAAGCATTCACGGGGCCGCTGCACAAATATATAGTTCAATTTCTGGTCGCCACGTCACAAAATATCACACCAGCTTACCGCGACAGCTCTACATAGACCACATACTGTGCTGGTGTTGATACTTTGACAAAGGTACCGGACAAGTGGTTGAATGAGCGGGCATCGGCCATGGTGAACGCTGTGTATTGCATATTCAAAGCAGCCCCTTTGGTTGCTATTGGAGCCGTGACTTACGACTGTAGTTGGGTAGAACAGCGAGCTGAAGTGTCCCTGTATGTCGTGGTTTAATGGCAAGCCACAAACAGGAAACAGACTATGATGTGCGGCTACTTTGGGAGCCGGTATGTTGTGGACCAATGCTAAGGTACTTTTCACATGCCGCGAGCGGCGTCTGAGAGGGTACGCAACGGCGCCTTCCCAAAGCGGAAATACGTACTAGGTTCGCGTCGAAAGTACTGAACCTCTCGCAGCTGCTGGTATCATTGTTCCGAAAACATCTGCAATGCCATTGGCGCAGGGACCTGCATAACGCTGCGGGTATCTCGCGATTCATTTGTGAGCAGCCAGACATGACTCGCCTATCCAACGGGAGAGCAGAAGCTCGCGAGCGTCGAAGGTCAAGTGAGACGTAGGAAGAAAGGGGAAGCTACAACATACAGAGGCTCGAGTGGAAAGGCCGCACGGGCTGAAGAGGAAGAGGGGGGAGGGGGGAGTAGGAAGAGCATGGGTAGAGACCAGGAGCAACTGCGCCCACGCAAGGAGTAATTGGGGAAAGGGAAAGCGTTAACGGATACATGTCATGGTATGCCCATAAGCAATGGAAGAAGAGGTGAGATCGAGTCCAGCCGCTGCCGCGGCACATTCCTCTGCCCGAAGGGCGGGGTCCGCATCCAAAATCAAAAGTCGTCCGCGTCGTCCACCAATATCCCCTTCACGCCTCCACTCTGCGTCCGTCCGCCGTCGCGCGCCTTCGCCGTCCGCATCTGCGGCACGCGCTTCCCCTGCCCCTGCGGATCCGGCGGGGACGGCAGCGCCTCCGCCTCCTCCCCGGGATACGCCGCGGGGAATGGGTACTGCACCTGCGCCTCCGGCTGGTGCGGCGCCACGCGCGGGGTCTTCGCCGAGGCCGAAGCCCCCTTCTTCGACTTGCGGCGTGTCTTCTCCGTGCTCGCCGTCGTGGCATTGCTCGTCGTTGAGCTCGTCGAGTGGCTCTTCGCGATCGGCGGCGGCGCCTCTGAGTGGTCGTGGGTAGCGCGGATGTGCACCGGCTCAGGCTCGGACGGCATCACGGGCGTGGGGAACTCCGCGGGGTCCTCCCACTCCTCGTCGTCCTCGTCATCGAAGCTAAGCGAATCTTGGCTGGAGCGGCTAGACGGCTCGCGCTTCATGCGCTCCGGCGCGTTCGAGTCAATGTCGAAAGACGCCTTGCCCGCGCTCGGCGTCAGTGGCGCGATCGGGTCGTCCTCCGTGTCCACTTCGGACTTCACGCTACCGCCGACGCCGGAACCGTGCACGCTCCCCGCAGGGGAGTTCCCGAGCGAGAACTCGTCGTCGTCGGGCATGTCGATGTCGGGCTCCGACACGGACTCGAGTCCCATGTCGTCCGAGTCCGACGGGTATTGCGGTGGCTCGTTCGCCAGCGAAAAGATGCTCTTGTTGTTGCGGAAGAGCTGCGCATGCGTCAGCACAGCAGCACGGCCGGGTCATCCTGCGGACACTCACCTCCGCTATCCGGTCCTTGAGGTCCAGCCATTCACCCTCGTCCTTGCACAGGAACCCGAGCAGCATGCTGGGGTCTAGTCCCGACAATGGCATCTTCCTCACGCGGTCGCAGTGGAACGTCTTCAGCTCCGTCTGCGAGTACGCGGTCACGTAGTGGCGCTGGACCGGGTCAAGGTCCGCACCGAGCCCAAGTTCACGCGAGTCCATCTCCGCAGAGTCGTCGGGCAGAACGCTCGACGACTGCCAGCGCGCGTGCATGTGCGACTGCGAAGACTCGGACTGGGAGGTAGACGCGGAGGAAGTCGAAAGCTGCTGTTGCAGGGGCGATGGCGAGAGCGTAGGCGAGCGGTACGAGTAGGACGAGGCCGACGTGTTTCCGCTCGTCCTCCCCGAAAATGGAGAGGTGGACGAGCGTACATGGTGAGGAGGTCGGTAGGTCCGGTCCCGATCCCGCTCAATGTCCGAGCCATATGCTTCAGGCGAGCCCTGCCGCCCCCACGAATCCACATTGCGTGGCGGCGGCCGGAGAGGAACCGCAGGGCGCGCATGATGTGGGTCGAGGTAGAACAGGTTGTCGGCCTGTGAGCCGACAAAGTAGTACGAAGAGGAAGGCCGTCCGCCCGCGATGCCGACCGATTGAGGGAAGGTATACAAGGTCTGATATCCCCGAATAAGCACGAGGGGATGTTTGGCTGGTTTGACGTCAACTTACCTTGATAGTGTTATAGTACAGAGGGTTCACGCCCTCGATGCCTAGGCGAATGCCAATGAGTACGAGAACAGCGCGATCGCCCCAATCCATGCGAGCGTGGCCGTGTCTTCGGGTGGAATACATCACCGAGCGAGACGCCGCGTAGACGTCTGACTCATATAGCGTGCCATCCACAGCAACTGCGACCCCAAGGGTCGCTTCAGGGAATGCATGTACGAGCGTCCTGAGCAGCCAACCATCAGCCGCGCGCAAGCACAGGGAGACAGTGATAGCCTACTTTATTGCACCAGCAGCCGTACTGGGGCCGAACCACTGTCCCACGTCCTTGCCGAGGTCCTTGCCAACAAGAGCCATCCGGTGGACGCTGAACGGACATAAGGGGGACGGGTTGTCGAGGAACCATGTCACGATTTGCACATATGTTGCGTAATCGGCGGTATACACAGGATGGGGAGGCCGCCGCCAGTCTGCGCAGAGTCAAGGGTTTGTAACTAACGGAGAGAAAGGGGGCACGCACCTCGGCCAAGATGGAGATGCACCAGCGCGTTCGCTAGAAGCGATTGGCCAGTGCGCAGCATACAACCCCACCCCGCGTCGGTCGTCCACCCTTTCTCCCCGCCCAGAGGCCAATTCCACTTCTTCGTTGGCGGGCTGCTGGGAACTCCAGTGGGATTGTCCATGAGCTCGGCGTCGAGCGCGGCTAAGGTGGTGTCACGAATCGGAAAAAACTGAGAGCGGTAGGTGAGCCATATCCGGGACGTGAAGTCGGCGTAGAAAACAGGTGGCCAATTCTTCGACGGATCCTTGGACGGTCCTGCTGATGCTGGAAGAGATTGGGAGAGGGACGGATCTGGTGGAGCGGAACTGGGAGTCACAGGAGAAGAGGAAGTAGACGAACGGAACGACGATGGCGACCGGCGCGAATCGCTCGAGTTGCGCCGCCCAGGACTTTCTGGGAGGTCGGGGATGGGATTAAGGGAGGGTTCGTAGCCAGGATGCTGCACACCCAGCAGCCAGATCGGGTCCGGACACTTATCGGGCGTCGCGTCGCTGTCGAGCAGATAGCGCATGGCTTTGTCCAAGTGGCCCTTGCCGTGCCGCGCCGCAGTGAGCAGCGCAGAACCCTTTCCCTTCGGCGAAACTGCCGCGTTCAAATGTTGCTGGGAGAGGAGCGAGGGGAGGGTGAGGTCGGTTGAGGACGAGCTGAAGGTGTGTGCAAACCACCCAGAGAGGCGGGTGGGGAGGTCGCTGAGACGTGGGTTAGATCCTGGAGAGTAATATGGTACAGACGAGTAGTTGTCCGATGCTGGTCGCTCTGAGCGCGTTCTTGGTCGTGGGATGGTGACTGGCTCGACAATGACGGGGGTTTCGTCGGGCATATCCTCGACGTCCCTGGACACATCACCGAGGTCGACGTCTTGAGATTGGCGTCGGCTACCAGCATCCCGGAAGATCGAACCTCGCCGGCCTGGCTTCTTGTGTTTTGGGGTCTCAGGGACTATGGGGCTCGAGGACGAAGAGCTGGGGGTAGGACTGCCAGAAGGGTCGACCATGGACCTGGAGCGGTCGCGCGATTGCTTCTGGAGGAATTTGGGGAGCTTAGAGCCATGGTTTGAGGTGGTCGGCGACGATGGCGAGGGCGATGTGCGCGATGGTTTGCTCGACATCGTCGTCGTTGGAGGCAAGAGGGTTTCGGCCACCGCCGCGCGTGAATGACGGCGTCAAGCCACATCGCCCCTCTTGTTCTCCGACCACTTGCTCTTTCCTTGCTCTTTCCTCTAGAGCTCTCCACTCTAGGGAAATCATCCAGTGTAGTCTCATACAGATTAAGCTGAGAGGAATGCTGGGGAAGCGCGGGGAGCAAAACAGCCTCGACGGAGGCTGCTTTAGGGCCTCTGTACCCGTCTGCTGCAGGCGCATCCCCAAACGGAGCTGCACGTAGGCTCTTGATTGGTTGTTGCTCCATTTATGTTTCATGGAAGGCAATTGCTCATAAACCTACTTTACGCCTCTAGGTGTACAGTGGGGCAACGGTCCCGTGTACCAGCGTATACTACGCGCCCACTCGCCTATGGTTGCGCGGTGGAAGGCCCTTCCGAGTCCACCGGGGACTCCGAGCGTCCTTACAGGCCCAGGCGAGCACCCCATGCGGATGTCAAGGGCCGTCAGTGAGAATGCGACGTAAGATGACGCATCGTTCCCTTCGCTTGAGGTCGGTCTTTATTCTACCTGGACATGTGGCCATGTTAGCACGCGGTGGAACCATGGACACGCCGGGCTGATTTTCTCAGCAGTGGTCGTAGGTCGTGCGTCGTACAATGATACTCCCAGCTCTCTCTACGTGCACATCGGTGAAGTACTGTGCAACCGGAACTTTGCATGTCAATGTCATCAGAACCGCACTGCTTTCCCAATTGCGAAGAAACTGCAACGAGAGCCTCAAGGCCGTCGTCTCGCGTGGTATGCTCTCTTGTTTGGGAAGGTGAAAGACTTCCCATTCGCGTCTATGAGGACGATTGGATATGCCATATTTGCGCCTCTGCGATCGCTTCGGGGACGCCTAAGTCTACGAGGTACGTGCATCAATTTCCTACTCAGTGCTCTCGAGCACCCACTCACGAGCCCTCCTCCTTGAAACTCTGGATTCCTGGGCCATATATGTAGTGATGACCACAGTCAGCGTTGACAGACCCTACCCTTTCTTACTCTGGTGCAGCAAATGAAGCGCTCCCTCGAACGAGATGTGCATGTCTTGTCGTGAGTATACTTCGCCATATGATCCTTCAAATGTGTCACTGACGCCCTTATGCTGCTTTTCAGTCGCGATAAAGTGTGTTCTTCTCGTCCCTGACGTTCGAACAACAATTGAACTAACTCGACTATGGTAGCAACCAACAGCCATTCACGTTACGGCGGACGCGATCGTGTTTGTCACCTTCCGCGACCAAAGATATGTGCTTCGGAACGCCTATCGTAGCGCCGGGGGGAGGGGGGTAAAAGAGCCGGCGTGCCCGCCACATGTGGCGAAGCGCCGCACCACTCGCCACGCCTCGAGGAGTCCGTATCATCCCTGAAGGTCCTGACCATCTGCCTCAGCGAAGCATATTTCAAGCGCTGCGATCACCGCGACGTGCAGACGCGCTGGAAGCGTGCGCAGAACGTGGGCTCAGTCGCGAGCGTCCCGGGGGATGTTCACCGCTGCTGCAAGTTATGTGGAAGACTTCCAACTAGAACTCGAAAGCGACGTTCCGAACGAATATGTGATGTATGCCATCCATTGAGAGCTATCAGAGGAGGCGGAGAAGTACTGCATCGTGCCGGACCTCGTACGTTCACCGTGGCTCAAGTCCTCAATTTAATGACTGCCGTCCACTTGCTCATGCTGAAACGTGCCTTTTAGTGCGAATATATAGATGTCTTGGAAAAGACAGTTATCGATCTCACCGTTTTTAATCGCAAATGTTAGACTTCCAGTGGCGTCGTGGTACTGACTGTGCAAACGTTTGATGCCAGGAAGGAGTTGAACGGATCGTACACCGCCCGCAGTAACATCTGGGAGTAAGCCTTCCAAACGGACGCTACATAGACAGATCTTCTCCAGGTGCTTCTGTTGGTGAGCGTCGGCGTCCATTTGCTCATATAGACCACTGACCATCAAGTCGCTCGATGGAAACTCCCCCGCTCTATGGTTCCATGGCATTTCAGTCTTCGAAGGATCTTTTGTAAGGACTTTCTTGCGACATCTAGCGTAGGTGGACGATATCAGTACTCATGCCACATTCGTTCAGGTTTAGATGTGGTTGCTCAACACGTCTACGTACCAGCTTCTCTTTAGGCAAGACCCGTCACGAGTCCATTATGCCATCCTGTCACATGTATGGGACCTCGTGGGCGAGCAGACGTTCCAGGTCAGTATGGGACCCTTTGTCTTATTGGGCGTAAACTGATCATCACGCTACTCCGTAATAAGGATGTTCAAGCCATCCACGCTTCTGCGCGAAATGATTTCCCAGACGCTCCCGAAGACGGCGATCCGCGCCTCCTTCGCAACCGTCTGGGTGCGAAGATCTGGTGCGGCTGCGACTACGCTCGCGCCCGAGGTTACCCATACCTCTGGATCGACTCGTGTTGCATTGACAAGACCAGCAGCGCAGAGTTGTCCGAGGCGATCAACTCTATGTTCGACTGGTATTCGCAGGCTGCCGTCTGCTACGTCTTCCTCTTTGACGTCTCCGCCGGGGATAGGCCTGCCGCGAAAGATTCGTCTTTTCGGCGCAGCATGTGGTTCAAACGCGGCTGGACCTTGCAGGAGCTCATCGTCCCGTCAAGAGATGTGTTCCTCTCAAAGGACTGGCGCATGATAGGCACCAAGGCCGGTCTCGCGAGCGTCATTGAGGATGCGACCAAGATCAATGTCGACGTTCTACCCCACAGACGGCAGCTTCATACAGTAAGCGTCGCCGAGCGGATGGCCTGGGCGTCAGGACGAGAGACGACTCGTGTGGAGGATGAGGCCTACTGTCTCATGGGCATTTTTGGTGTCCGTCTTCCCGTGATATACGGAGAAGGCTCGCAGGCCTTCGCACGACTTCAAGAGGTGATCATGAGGCGGATACGCGACCAATCCCTTCTCGCATGGGGCATCGAGTCGGACTCTGTTCACTGCATTTCTCCTAAGGGGTTTTGGCCTTGCATGACAAGCGTGCCAACCGACAAACTGCGCGCGTCCAAGACCGCTTATCTCTTCGCTTCAAGTGCCAGGGACTTCCGCCGCTCGAGTGGACTGTCGCCAATCCCTCTGGACACGTTCGCCAGCATTCTGGAACTCTCGAAGGCCATCGATCCACCCCTCTACACCCCAAGCGGTTACGGCGTCCGCACCACCTTCCCCGTCTGTACCCTGCGTTGCCCGACCAGAGCCACGGACGACTGCGCCCAGGTCCATCTCGCCATTCTTGCCTGCGAGGACGTATACGGACGGCTTCCTACTCTTCTCCTCCACCTCGAAGGCGTGGGCTCCCAGTGCCTCATCGGTGGTTTCGAGTTCATCCGCACGCCAGAGCTGGGGCCTCCAAGTGCACGGAAACCCTCTTCTTCCGTTCTGCAAGCCAGTCGGCGCGGTTCAACAGATTTTACGACCGCAGACATGTTATATATCCAGTCAGCTCCCCGCATAGTTCTGTTAGATCCGTCCATGCTGAAAAACGCAAGATTTGTCACACCTCCGGTCCTCCGCGACGTCTATATCCTACACCAGCGTCCATCGATCGTGTCCGGATTGACTGTCAACAAAGCGCGACAGATTCAAAGGGCTCTGCAAGATTATCCTCCCATGCTGGACCCTGGAGCATCTCGGCGCGCTCGGCGTCTCTGTAAACGGGGCTGTCGAAGACGGGGAGATGGTGCCCGTCTCTTTGAGCTTACGGCAGAGACATGGGAATCCGCGCGGCGCACAGTGGTACCACAACTTCACTCTGACCCATGGCGGCGATGCTCGAGGCGCCATCACTGTGGCCGTCTTCACGTGTCCATCCTCGGACTACCTTGGGCCCTTGCACGCTTCGGTAGTATGGGGATCGGAGTACGGGATGGGTATCTCGGGGCACAGGTGAGGCAGCCGGGTCGTTGTTGAATCCTCTATCCTCAATGACATTCCACCTTGTACTAGGCACACGAACGGAGGGAATCGACGCCGGACCTCTGCGCCGGGGAACATGTGGATGCGTGGACGAATGCTCTCAAGCGTTCCGAAGGGCCTCCAGGCTCCCTAGCCGTCACGCTGCACTTTGACATCTGGGACGAGTGCGACGTGTGTGTGACTGGAGCTGGCTGCGTCTATTCGTGCGACTGCTATGCACTCGACATCCAGGTTGAAGTCCCATCGAGGACTCCACCCACTGTCATAGTCCGATCTCCCAGGCTGCAGAAAGCCCTACCAGAGTGGCCATTCGCTTACTACGGTATGTCGTTCCTGGATGTATTGATTGATCGGATTTACGCACTCATGAAACTCCAAGGTGATAGGATTGAGGGCCAACCAGAGAAGTCCCGTCGAGCACCAACACCGCGTCTTGCTGTTGTCTATAAAAAGAGACGCTGCGCCGGTGGACGATCGATGTCGAAAACAGGGGAAGCGATTCGAAAGGGTGTCACCTATGGGAAGGTTTCGGCCCTCGTCGAACGTCGCCTTTCGGTGCTGGGTGGGAGATCCCGAAAGCCTGGCGAGGACCCAGCCTATCGCCGGACGCTAGTAGGCCCACGTATCCTCCGTAAAACCTTTCGCAAGGCATCATGACCCTCGTAGCAAGCTGCAGCAGCTCGCGCGCGCCCTTTGTAGTAGCACATCGTATCGAACGTAGTGCGCGAAACAGCGGTGCTAGATTACACTTGTGTAAGCTATAGCTAGCTAGCGCGATCGTCCACTCAGCACTGCACACCAGCTCATCAGTTCTTTGATCAGCGCGTCAGTACTCTTGTCCTGCGAGCACGGCAGCGTTCGTGTCATGCGTGTGCCGTTACGCGCACCTACCAAGTAGTGTACTAGTGAGGTACCGTGCTCTCTGGTAGCATGCCTTAGTAAACCAATGATACAGAGTAGTGATGTGTTATATGAGAGTATACAGTAGTCGCATGGATCAGAGCAGTGGTAGCTGATTGATCTGTCTGAGGCCGCCCGGTTCGAGGTACGGTATGGCTCTACAAGTTTGAGACAGGGGTGGAGCTAGGAGAACTCCGCCGGCCCTGCGTGCTCGTTAACCACACATCTGTGCATTTGAACGATCTAACTCACCGTTGATTTGCAATCCGATATCTTGAAACTATATGAGATTATTTTCCGAGTCCAAGCCGACCGAATTGCGGATGTCCTGCGCATATTGATGCTTCTTCTCGAATCCACGAAGATACGCATAGTGTTGATAGGGCTTCATGAAGCTAGGATAGATCGATGCCCACAGGAGCAGCCGCTGTAGCCCGTTCATCGGCCGTAAGAGCGAACGCCGGCCCGTCCAGCGTGCTACCATGGCGAGCGGGATTGAGACCGCGAAGGGGATCAAGGCCTTCAGCCTATAGTCCTGTGTACCATGATGTGTCGTGTGTTACCCTGTCTGTATGAACCCCATAGACGAACACCGTCCGTACCGCATACTGAATCACCATGGCATCGTCCTCATCGGGTTCGGACTGCGCGGTGCTCGCGACGTGGGTGATCCAACGGTCCCAGTCGGCGATAGAGCTGAAGTTCACGGTCTTTCCAAATCTGATTTCCCAGATAGCTGCGGTTCTCAGCCAGGTTTCTTCGCTCGACCATATGTGGTTGTGCCACCAGGCCAGCTTGCCCCACACTCCCGTCGCACTCTCGTAGGTCACTACCGCGCGAGCTCAGCTTAGACACGAGGAACGTATAGATCGGCGTGGGGGCTCACTGGTACGTATCCTCCTCAGGGCATCTCTACCTCCGACATCAAGGAAACGGTCTGCCTCCTCTGCTGGGGCCCGGGGTTTGATGAAGTGCAGGCGGAGCACCCGCGCGGCCACTTCAAGTAGGCAAAGATCCGGATCGCTTACGGTTTCAACCTGGAGCTCCATGTTGACTCCTTGGATGACTTCCGTTGCTGCTACGTAGGTGTATACTTAATTCACGCTCATCGAGGTGAGAGTGGGCAGCCGGCGGGGGGGAAATCGCCGGTATCGAACGTGAGCGAGGTAGACAAGCCCCACAATGGGAACGGCCGCGAAGTTGGTCCAGTCGGGCTACAAGAAGTGTCAGTATACACAGTACCTTTGAGATAGTGCAACTATACGCACGAAACGAGGTCCCTTCGAGGTTGGGCTATCCGGATTTATGGGCAACGCCCCCGCACCACTGGCAGGACTTACCCCCGTCTGCCTAGGGGAGACAAGGCAGGACTGGCGTGTCGGCGCAAATCGACAGTTCCCGAGACCTCACTTGCATTGCCTTCGGCAGGATCCATGCCTCAAGCCACGCGTGCAACCTGAGTAGATGGTGGTGGTCTGTTGCAGTATGTACTATGCGAGGTGCGGACACAACAAGTGGTATAAGAGCTAAGCTGGGATGATCTGAGATTTGAGAGCTGCCCAACAGCGCTTGCCGTGCGAAGGCGTCCCGCCTGGGCCAAGCCGCACACAGTAAACGCCGTGTCGGCGACCAAGTCTGCAAGATCATATGTATGGGGTGGCCCTCTGACAGCTTCGAATTGAGAGTACATTACAAAGGAGACATTACATGCGGCGTAAGCAAGATATTACCGAAGTGCCGTACAACATCATCAAAAACATGGGCCAAACGTCCGGCCGTGTACTATAATACCCACAAACAAAAAATATTGTACGCTACACCACCGTACCCATGCAAGAACGGAACGGGCGCCGAGCTCAGCTCTGCGCAGCATCGACCTCGAGGGCATGCAAAGCCAGCGCGATCGCCCACTGCACCTCGTCGTGCGAGGGCGGCGCAGCGTTCGCGCTCTGCGCGCGCTGCGAGTCGCTCGACGGGCCGTCTCCCTGCATCCACGCCGGGTCCGACGACGGGGCGGCCCATTCTTGTGAGCGATCCTGCGCCTGCTGTTCCTCCTGCTCCGCGTCCATCATCGTCATAAGTACCTCCATCGGGACGTATATGCCTTTGTCCAGCGCCGCACGGTTCCCCACGAACATCCTGCGGAGAGGCGCCGGCGGAACGCTGCCGACGGGGGCGGGAAGCATGTTCTGAGTTCCCGTGAATGACGCAGATGGGTCGGGGGCATCACCAATGGGAACGGAGCTCGTAGAGATACCGGAGTATGCACCTGATGGGTGTGGAGGCTCAGCGTTGGTCTGCAGAGCGCCTGCAGTGTCGCCTGAAGGAGCGCCGGCCACCTGTAATGCGGGACGAGCCGAGAGAGCAGCACCCTTACGGGGCTTGCCAACATATGCCACTGCCTTGGATTGCTTGCGGCCTCCAAACACGATCCCCTGGTTGTCCGACCCAACGAAGCCCGCACCGACGCGTTCGCCCGTCAGGCCGTAGATAACGCCGAAGTACTCGCCGCCCACGAGCCCAAGCTTTGACTTCGCCGCAGACGCCCTGGTCGCACCCTGCTGGGTTGGCGATGCTGCTGCTGCCGCGGCGGCGGCGGCGGTGAGAGCGAGTGCCTCCGCGGAGCCGGAGGGGGGCAGCTTGCCGATGCGCGCGGATATGTACGGCTCGCGCCGGCGCCCGCAGCAGGAGGTGCAGTTGCATGTGTCCTGGCAGCGCGGGCAGTTGAAGCGCACCGCGTACGGGTCGAACTCGATGTCGGGGTACCTGCGCGCGGCAGGCCGTCAGTACGCGGGGTGGGCGCGGTGTACGTTGGAGGGGAAACGGACCTGATCTCGATGCAGTGGTCGCAGAACCGGAGGCCGCACGGGAGGCCCGAGTCCCTGATCACGGTGCAGCGCATCTTCTCGCGCATCGTCTTCCGGCGGCATTGGTGGCAGAAGGTCGGGGCCTCCGCGAGGGCTTTGAAGGAGAGTTCCTCGTCAGAGGGTGCAGTTGTCTCCTTCGTCTTTTCCTTGCCCTTGCCCTTCCCGACACCTTTGCCTTTGCCTTTATCCTTGCCCTTGCCCATGTCCTTCCCGGGTCCCTGGACTTTCTGCACGGGCTCGAGGTCCGGCGTACCGTCGGAAGCCGACTCGTAGTATGACGCCATCGCGCGCTGGGTGAGACGGCGCGGCCGCTTCCCCTCATCGCGCTCCTCCTCGCACGGCAGCCGGATCGGCAACTGTGGCTGCACCCGCTTCCGTTTGAGCGAGAGCGGCCGACCCGCGTCAGAGTCGAACTCGGCCGACGAAGTGGAACCCGTACGCGTGAGCTTTGGCGTACCTGACCTTGACCTTGACCTTGACCTTGACCGTGAGCGCGACGACGTCGTAGACGATGCCCGCCCCACTGAAAGGGCGTTGGAGGGTCCCGCGACTCGCTCCTGCGGAGGTGGCGAAGGCGAGAGCGGGTGTGGCTGCGGCGGTGGGCCAAGGACGCCCCCGAGCAACGACGGGTCGATCGTGCCGCTCGCGTGTGTGACGTGCGGCTCCGCGTCGGTCAGCCATGGGTGGCCTGCGCCGCTGTTCTCGTAGTGCATGTCGAGGTCCATAGCGGTATAGTAAGACTCCCCAAGGCCTGTGTCGTCAGGATGCGGCATGCCGCCGTACTCGTTGTGCGCGTCGCGGAGCGCCTTGTCCGCGGCGAACATGTCGGCGACGCCGGATGGGCCCGCGATGGAGTACTGAGACCCGTGGTGGAAGTGCATGATAGCGGCTTGGGAGGTGCGATGCTGGGTCTCCGGGCTGAGGCTCGGAAATTCTAGCGGGCGTGAAGGACTGTGGGCGCTCGGAAGGTCATGGCTGGGCAGGTTGGAAGCGGAGAGGGCATCCGGCGGTGGAGAAGAGCCATAGTCTGCTAACATGTCGAGACCGGTGTCTCCACTGTGACTAGAGGCAATGATCGACGCTGGTGGATGCGGTATAGAGGCCGGCGATGTGGGTGCAGATGGAGATACCGGCTCTTGTTGAGGAGACTTATGTAGCGGTGCAGCGAGGGAAGGTGATCGGGTACGGGGACGAGGTTGTGAGAACGGTGAAGATACGGATGGAGAAATGCGAGGAAAAGGCGCGGGTGCGTCGGAAGGTTGCAAACTTGCAACAGAGGGATTGTGCTGGAATAGTGTACGTCTTGGTATCGGCGGACGAGGGGCACTCTCTGTAGCCGGGGCGACGATTCTCTTGAGAGAGGTGGAAGGATTAGCGGAGCGGCGCTCTCGATCGGGCTGGGCTTGGAAGAATCCCCGGAACGTCACGAAAAGCAAAGCCTCCGATGGTGTTGGCAGCCCTCCGATGTCCACAGCTATGGAAGGGAAATGGGGCTCCATGATGTCTGCTGGGCGGTGCTCTTCTTCTGCTTCTTCTTCCTCTTCCTCTTGTTCCTCTTGCGCTTCGCTTTGCACGACCTTCGGCGCTGACTTTGGCTTCTTTGGATTCGAATTCGGCGTGTTCTTCGATCCCAGTGGACGACCGCGTTTCTTGGGCACTGTAGGGGACGCACTAGCCGGCGTTCTAGGCTTAGGCGGAGCACTCTTCGTGGGAGACACCGACATAGTCGCTGTTTTGCGCCAAACGCGACGCTCCGCATGCCCCGCAGAGGGAGGAGAGTAATCCATCAACGCCGCATTGGTTGTGGAAGCCTGGTTTAGAGCTCGCTGGAGCTGCGTAGCATAGTCGTCCTCTGGAGCCGCGTCCTGCAACATCGGGATGTCGCGTGCGAGCTTGTACGCTGACCTACGTCTTGATAGGGGCAATTGGGGCATCTCAACGTGAGAAAAGTTGAGCCTTCTTCGTTTCGCGGGCGTAGTTCGCACAGATACAGGTGATGCTGGAGGCGAGGAGAGCGAACTTAGGGAGATCACGGAGTGGCTCCTGCGACTGATCAACTACTTCACTGTTAGCGTCGCGCGAAATGCAACAGATGTGAAAGCTTACGCTCTGGCCCCTGGGCGTCGATGCCGTTTGGCCATGGCTGGTGACGCTCTGGGGTACGGTAGATGTGCTCGGAGCTATCGTAGCACTATGTTGACCCCGAGGAATAGGTTCGATGATCTGCACCGAAGGCTGTAGGCCAATGTCAATACATGGGTTTTTGCGATGAGCAATATCCATTACCGAGCGAGAGACGTAGTAATGTTGGGAGGCTTCCAGAAACTCATTTGAGTATGACCCTTGGGTGGATTTCATTTGGTGCTCCCGACTTGCGGCACGACTGTGGGGTATCGCCGTAGACTCGGTCGAAGCCCTAGCGTCGGAGTGCTATCGGGTGCCGTGAGCCAACGGCGTTGAAATTCGATTAATGGATGAGCAGCCTCCTTACAGTCGCATCGTTCCCCGGAGTAGAACCGGATAAACGTGGTCCTTTGGGCACATGGACAGTGAAGACCTCAGCTGCACTTTCATGATCGGTCTCGCCATCCGCATCGAGAAGCGAACTGACGTCGTCCTCTATTGGCGGTTTGGGGGCAACTCCCGCGGGGGATGGTATGGCAGGGGTTTCGCGTGGTGTTGGGCCTGCGCCGTGCGCGACCAGCAATGAGTGTAGCGTCGCGTGTGGATTTACGGACTGTGAGGTAGGGGAAATAGACATTGGCATCTACCAGGAGTCAAACGGTCAAACGTGATCACGCACTGTATATGACTCCTGCGCTGATCGAGGTCCAGAAGAGAGTGTATGGGCAGCAGAAAGTTTCGTAGATGATCCGCTTGCATGTTTCGCGCTGGGCGCGTACCACTGCGTGTGGCTTGAAGAGGAGAAGTGGTGTCGCATAGGTTGGGCGTGTCCCGATACTGCGGAATGTGTAGAGTGATGTATGGATGTCTGGCGCGTCGATGACTCGCGCTGCTCCTCTGGAGAAACGCGAGGTTGTCTTGCAGCTACGCGCTCGGGGGTAAAAATTGGACTTTGGCGTGTCGGCGCGGGGACGTGATGGGTCTGGCAGAGAAGTACCCACGCAGGACGCGATGATAGCAGTCAATTTCCCATCTCCAGCTCTCGCGTTCCTTCTCTCGTGCACTCACCTTCTTCGTAGCGTCTATTCTCCCGTTCTGTGCAGGATAGCCTCCGCTCCTGCGGGCGTCTTGTGCAGGCATATTCTGTGTGGCCCCGTGCCTGCTATGGGCCTGGCCCGGATAGGTGGTTGCAGCAGAGGAAGACCCAGAAGCGACAGAAACAAGCTCGCTCGCGCCAGAGACGTCGTGGCCAGCAAAGGCAGTCTCTAGAGCCGACGTCAGATCCGAGGCGGGGGCGGGCGACCCTGAGTCGAAGACGGCACTGGGCTCGCGCGTGTTACCAGCCTGAGAACTCGAGACGACGTAGCCGCCGTCCCAATTCGCGAGCTCCGAGTAGACTATGCCGGACATAGCTTCATGGATGTGGTGAGTGGCGAGCACAGTGAGGAGTTTCGCGGGGACGTGTGAGGGGGATGGAGAAGGGAATGCGCAGAGGTGGCTGCTCGAAACTGCAGTTGCGCGCGGACCGCGATTCGACGCGACGCATGGCCCAGGCGTCTGTCGCGCTTTGCCGTGCCTGCCCTTTTCACAGGAAATTTCCCTTTTTGAGAGCTGTCAAAGCTCGCGCGAATTTAGCACAGCGCAAATCCTTCAGCAGTACTTCGACGGCACCGGTCATGTTCCAGTTTTTGGTTCACTTGCTCGGTGCGAATAAGGCGTAGTGGTACCAACATTTATTTGTCCAGGGAATGTTATGCGACGAGCGCGTATTACGGGGGGAAGAGCAATTTGGTTCATTCGAGGGGGTGGACCGGGTGGAGTCAACGTAAACGGGCGTGATTCTGGAAGTAGTAACAACAGCAGCGCACACAACCAAGTTCGGCGGGGGTAATACAGGGGGGTGAGAAAGGGAGAGTGATTACAACTTTGCTTTACGTGCCAACAGAGACGAGCGGAAAGGGGGTTGGGACGGAACGCGGAACACCGATAACCATGATGAGGGGATGCAGTTGGGATTCGAGAAGAGTGCGAGGGCAAGATGGTAGAGGGGATTGCGCTTCGTGCGGGTGACCGACGGTTTATGTGCGACAAACATGGATCAGACGCGATCACTGCTGCTTGCATTCCTCGGGGTTAGAGCCCGCAGTGGCACCCGCCCCGCGGCCCTTCGGCGGACCGCGTCTCCTTGCGGGAGGCTCGGCGTCAGAGTCGGAATCCTGCGTTATGGAGATGAGCGGCAGGTCACCAAAGAAAGGGACAGGATACAAACATACATCATCCTCGAAGTCATCCTCATCGTCCTCATCGTCATCAAGGTCGTCAAAGTCATCCTCGTCATCGAAGTCCTCGTACTCAAGCGCCTTGCCGGTGAAATAGTCAATCGCGCGAGGGATAACCTATCAATAGACGGTAAGCAGGGAAGACGCTATGGCAGAGCGGAGTCTCAACGCACCTTCTCCTTGAGATCTTCGCCGAGCTGGTAGTCCATCTCGAGCTTCTCCTCAAGCTCCTCAAGCTCCTCCTCCTCAAGGTCACCGCTCTCGATGGCCTCATCTGAGGGGGGCAGGGGAGGGCTGAAGAAGTTGAAGAACGACGCGGTGGGGCGTGCTTTCCTGACAAGGCGCGTGCGGTTCGTGTCTGGAAGTCTTAAATCAGTACGACACTCGACAGCATGCAAACCATGATCCTGAACTCACTCTTGTTGCGCTGCTTCTTCACCTCAAACTCCTTCGTCAAGTCCTTGTCCTCCTTCCACTTGATCTCCGTTCCGATCGCGTGATCGTACATGAAGTCACCAGAGTAGCCGACCTCCTCCTGGTACAGATACGTCTTCTCGAGGATATCGTTCTCGAAGAAGTCGTTCGGGCCGAAGAAGAAGCGCAGCTTGAAGCCCGGCTTCTTCTCCGTCGTGGGGAGGTACTCAATCTGGATGTCCGTCAGACTCTTGAGCGCGTCCGCATCGCGGTCGGTGATGATATCCGAGAACGCAACGTGCGTCCGGAGCGCCGTCAACCAGAACTCGGGGATACCGGTGCTTGCCGGGGCGACATCCTTGGGCAGAGGGGTGTACTCCGGGTCGTCCTTGGTGGACTGCGCCTCACCCGCCTCAATCTCCTCGGGGGTCGGTTGTGCCGCACCAGTAATGATTGCCTGCCGGCGCTCATACAACGGCTTTTGGAGCTCGAGATACTGGGGAGATGGATGTCAGCACCGTTAAAACCAAGACTATGGCAGCCATAACGAAAGTCAAAGAGACCGCTTGCGAATACCACGCCTTCACAAGACGTACTGTCGAGTGATATAGTCTCTGAGATATACCCGAAGCGCAGCGGGAATGTAGCTCCTATTAGTTGGAAAAAAAGCGCACATGCCCACGATGGCGAGCACGGATCTAAGTGCGATTGACGTCTCCCGTCTTCTGAAAACGGCAAGGGTGACAGGATGCCTTGCCGATGCATTCATGACGTACTTCGAGCACTCCGATGAGGCAACGCGTGAGCGAATCCTAGAAAGCCGAAGAGGGCCGGCGATTACTCGGGTGGGTACGCGCCTCCCCCACACATCGACCCCACCGAGTGTTGAGATCGCGAAGGGCGAGTCTGCGAGAACGCCAGGGTCCTAATTTGCAGCAAGTGATTGCAGTCCGATGCACAGAAGCTGGGCGATCGACACACTCGCGAGAAGACATCTGGATATCCTTCGCAAAAGGCACGCCGGGCAAAACCACCTCCAAGAAAGACACACAAAATACACCGAGCTAGCCATAGGATGAAGCACACACCTTCTTCTCAAGCTCGAGACATTCGCGCTTGTACTGGTTTTGCAGCTCGATCTGCTTCACCTGGACCCCTTTCAGCGCCTCGACGTTCTTCTTGACCTCGATAGGGAGGTTCTCGATGTAGCCGGAGCTCTTCCCTACGAGCCCAGAGAGCTTGCCGTGCACAAGGCCGAGCATCGCCTGCTGGATTGCACCAGCGTCGTCCTCCTCTTCATTGTCCTCGGTAATATCGGGCACGGTGGGGCGCGAGAGACCGGCGGCGATGGGGGCATGCGAAAGGGGCGTGTTTTGGGGCGTCGGCGCGGTCGGGTCGAAGTGGTTAATGGGGATCGTCGAAGACATCGTTGCGGGCGTCGACGTGCAGAAAAGCGGAGGATGGCACAAAGATCGCGGGCGGAGGCAAGCGTGTAGCACCCACAAATCTTAGAAAAAGCTCCCTGGGGCGGAGTTCCAATCTCGTACCGTGTATTTCGCGCGTCTACCCGCGACGGGCATGCGGCCTGCCTCGACCCAGCGGACTCGCCCTTTCCTGATATACGACCACGCATCGATCGCGTTCACGGAGCCCAAATCATGTCAGAATCAGGTCAGTCGTTGCAAGATGATTGTGTACAAATGTCCGGAATTTCTTTCTGTACTTCCCCAATACCCCGCTGCCCTGGTACCTGCCACCGCGTGTTCCCCCACCCCACAGCGAACCCACAGAGCTCACACCCGCTCGAAGACGTAAAGGTATGCAAGCTTCTTGAGCTCGCGCACGCTCTCTGCGTCCGCCTTTACTACCTTCTCGTCGTTGAACAGTACCCACCCCTCCTCCGTGCGAATATGCGCGACGTAGTGCCCGGAGTGCACCGACGGTCCTTTGTGCGAGATGAAGGCCTTCAACCGGTACCGCGCCGGCAGCTCCGACGACCCCGCCGGTCCGCTCTGTGCCTGCTGCGACTGTCCCGCGGGCGCCGACCCGGTGGGCGCGTCCTCTCCGGTGTCATCGGGATGGGAGAAGAGCCATTCGACCGCCCGCTCAGCATTGCCGCCCTGTGGAGTCAGTTGCGTCAGATAACGAGTGGTAGACGAGCGCGCCAAGCCTTACCGTCTCCCGAAGAGCCTTGCGGGCCTGCGCAGACGTGAAGCCCATATCGGCCAGCATGCCGACCTGCTCCGAGGAAGGCTCGGAGTTTCCGCCACCGCCACCGGAAGAAGGAAGTTGAATAGGCGCGTCGATATCTACCGGACAGCACTGTTCAGTAAACATAATCCTGGATTGCGGTATGCATCACAAAACTAAACCCCAGAGCTCAGCCAATCCACGATGCACGGCGCGTGATCGGACGAATGACATGGACCCCACTCATGATCCGCGCACGATATATGACGGGAGTCTCCGAGATGAGGCAAAGGATACGCACCAGGATCCTCCATGTGCCCAAAGAGCCACTCCATGGCAGCCTCTGCGTCGTTGTTACCCGTCGCGAGCAGCGCCTTTTGGCAGCGAATCGCCGGGAATCCCATTGCCTCGAGCTGGGCCATCGCGGCCTCATTGAACTGCGGCAATCCGGGTGCCGCTGCATACACGATATCAAGACCCGCATGCTTCACGACATAACTCAGACGCACCAGCTTCGTCGTTGGGCAGCTCGGTCTCTCCGGGCTGGAGGCCGCGGCCGAGGTACTCATCCAGCTGCAGTTCGTCCGACTCCGGCAGGATGACTGGAATGTCTGTAATGTATTATTAGTAGCGCGCAGACGCGAATCACATGTAGACTCACCGAGTTTGGCCGGAACCCAGTTCACGAGCTGGAACTTCTTCGCATGAACTACGAGCACTTCCGGGAACGTCGCGAAGCGTGTCCGCCTGCAGCAGGATATCAGTGGCTGCTGTTCACCGCGAGGACGAACACTCACTTGGTTGCAATAACCTTCTTCTGACACCCCGGGCACTGGTACTCGAGCGCCTCCGTCCCGGTCACGATGTCCAGACACTCCTTGAGCTGCACATCCTCGTATAGCGTCTTCCCATCCGCGTCCTTGCCCTTCTCCTTTGCCGGGACCGGCACGCTCACCGTGTCCGTCGCATCGACCCGGTACCGCACGCGTTTGCAGTCCCCGCACTCGAGCCGCTGCTCCATCCTGAACGCGAACACCTCCGTCGGCTCCTTCTTCTCGTCCAATCCCACCTTCTTCGCATGCCGCCGGAGGACGGTGACGAGGTGCGTGAAGAACTCCTCCGCGTCCTGCTGCCGCATCGTCGCAAATTCCTCGTGGCCCTTCCCGACGAGCGCCTTGAAGCCTGTCGGACGCACGCCCTCCTGGAACACGGGCGTAGGTGAGTCGTGTGCGAGCGGATTTGTCTCCTTGGGTGCCGACGCAGATCCTGAGCCGTGCGGACGCGGGTGGGAGTAGCGCCCCGAGAGGAGTCCATCGGCGAGCTTGTGCATCTGGCAGTCAATGCACTCTGCGGGGAGCGTTTCATGGCAGGACTCCCAATGAGACGCAGAAGTCGGCTGGTAGCGTTGGCGGAATGCAGGTAGCGAGAATACAGTCTGCACTACGGACGCCATATAACAGCTATGACGAATGAGTAGGCGGACACTCCGGTACACGAAAGCACATACCTGTTACCAAGGTTCGACAACCCGGTCAGACCAGGCCCGAATACCGGCTCTAGTGCCTTTCCATCCTCACCAGTGAGCGAGAAGTCGAATTTCAAGTTTTGCTCAATTTGCTGGAGGCCAAGGTGAGTCTCATTCCAAGCGCAACGAGAATATAGCGTACCAGCTCCGTCATAGATTTCTCCGTTTTGGTTTGTGTCTGAACATTGATTCCGAAAGTTGCAAGATGCCTTGATAGATCAGGGTCGACCTTGGAGTCGTTGCAGATGTAACAGTATATGTCTGAGGACGGTTGAGTAAGCTAAAGCAACACAGTTGACCACAAACTTACCAGCGCCGCCTTCGGGCGTAATTGTTCCAAGCTTGACGCTGACCGGGTGACGAGTCTCCTCGTAATGCTGGAGACCGTGTCCATTCCCTCCAATACCGCCGAACTGCTGACGACCGCAACCGAGCGAGCCGCAGGTGAGACACAACCAGAGGTTCTCCTTGAGATCACATTTCTGGCAATGCGCGAGTCCTAACACACATTTTAGAACTTTTATAACCTGCGCAGACCAAGTGTTGAACGTACCCGATGCTGCAATGTGCCCAGTTGCATGTTGCTCGAGCATGAGTGTATGCTCGCACGCGGTGATTTCCTCTTCCCATGCCTTCACCTCGGATTGACGAGCAGAGGACAGCGAGGTCATAACTCCGTCAATGAGGGACTTGACA
Source organism: Trametes pubescens (assembly GCA_001895945.1). NCBI lineage: Eukaryota > Fungi > Basidiomycota > Agaricomycetes > Polyporales > Polyporaceae > Trametes > Trametes pubescens. Next base: position 92,796 of record MNAD01000147.1, read on the forward strand.
TGCGGGTCTTGAGACGCGTCCGGGATCTCAAGTCCATTCTGCGAATCGCATTGCCAGCATTTGAGCACCGTCTTGAATTCGTACTTTTCTTCCTCGCGGTCTTCGACTATCGCCAGCTTCTTCATCTTCGCAGGCGGCTCTTCTTCATCCGTCTGGAAAGCTCTAATTCAGACTAGCACTGAGATAGCTATGTATAAAGCCACTCACGCGATTCGCCGAGGGCTTTAGCTTGCGCTTGACGTTCAGCGTGAACGAATGCCCCGTCTTGGTGGCATGAGAACGCGCATGGTGCCTCTCCTTGTCAAGGCATGCGCCGTTGAAGCACGTCAAACAGACATCCACTCCCAGAGGACTGTCCTACAATCACGATCAGGCTATGCCTAAACATACGCTCCGCACGTGTTTTCCTACTTGATTTTCGAAACACTGAGTGCACTCCTCGCGGTGCACAGACTGAGAAAGTCTGGGGGGCTGCAGACGAGCAATATCCGCGATATGGTTGCAGGACATCTCCGTGAACTGAATTTAACCCAGGTCCCCGTTAGTCTTTGCCCTCCATGCCCCCATCACGATGTGCCACTCGATGTCGACGATCGTACCTTCAGCTACGAAGCCTTTAACAATTCTTCGGTGTGCAAACTGTTTCGATTCGACGTCGTCTGGGGCGAGTGTCCCTGCGGTACAAAGATGGTCGTGGTATGGGGAAGAAGCTGGGCGCGCAGGCGCCCAATAATTACGCGTCTTAATCGTGAAGGGCGTCTATCTAATCGCGTGTCCCAAATTTTGGCAAAGTTGGGCGCAGGCTCTCGATGCAGACCACTCACTCTCCCTCTCCCCACCACCTACCTACCCAAAATCATGGCAGCTCAGCCCAACGGAACGGCGGAAGCTCCTATCGAAGTCCCTGCACTGCCGACTGTTGTCGGTATCAACTTTGGCAACTCGTACGCCTCGATCTCCGTTCTTGCGAAGGTTCGCGACACATCAGTGGTACCGTTCTGAGTTTTGGAATTGACAAGTGGAGTGCAGGAAGGAGGTGCAGAATGCATTGCCAACGAGGACGGTGAGCGCCAGATTGCGTGCGCCATCGCATTCCACGGCGAGGAGCTGGTGAGTTCGCGTCCCTCACTGGTCCAACGCGTATCGTGCTGAGACGAGCGCAAGTACATCGGCAACCAAGCCAAGCACCAACTCGTGAAGAACTCCCAAAATACCATCACTAGCTTCCGTAACCTCCTTGGCAAGAAGTACGCTATTCTGGCACTTTATCCATATATCCGCTAATAAGTAATCCAGGTTCTCCGAGATCTCTGCCTCAACTGCCCCCGTCTCCGCTCCAGTCATCCAGCACCCAGAGATTGTAGATGAGCCTGCCTACAAGGTCAAGGTTCTCCAGCCCGCGCCGTCTCCCCTCCCCACCAACGCGACGAACACCCCTGCCGCCTCGAACGCCGCTACCCCCCGCTCAGAACCCGTCTCTGTCGAGCGCATCCTCACTGTGTCCGAGGTTACGTCGATTTTCCTCAAGTCTTTGATCCAGTCCGCAGAAGCCTACCTCGGAAAGAAGGTCCAGGGTGCCGTGATCACTATCCCCACGTGGTTCGAGCAGGCGCAGAAAGATGCACTCGAGAAGGCTGCGAACGACGCCGGCATCACCGTGCTTCAGCTCCTCGAGGAGGCTGGTGCTGCTGCCGTCAGCACGACGTCCTCTGCCTTGCCGGAGGGTCTTGCCGCCGACCGTACGCAGCTCTTAGTCGACCTCGGTGCCTCCGCGCTCTCGTTGTCCCTCCTCTCAATCCGCGATGGCCTCGTGCACTCGCTCGCTTCGCTCACGGACCACACTGTTGGTGGCGACGCGATCGATGACAAGCTTGTGAAGTTCTTCGCGAAGGAGTTCACGAAGAAGACGAAGGCGCCGCTGACGGTGGCTCCCGCGACGGACGCGCAGGACCGCCGCGCCGAGGCGAAGCTCCGCCTCGCGCTCGAGCACACCAAGCGTACGATCTCTGCGTCGCCCGGTGCGGCGACGTGCTCCGTCGAGTCGCTCAAGGACGGCCTCGACTTCACCGGCACAATCACACGTCTGCGCTTCGACATGGAGGTGCGCACGATCTACGACACCGTGTACGCAAAGGTGAAGGAGCTTGTCGCGGCTGCCGGCTTCGACCTGTACGACGTCGACGAGATTGTGTACGCCGGCGGGTCCGCGAGCCTCCCCGGGTTGGACGAGGCACTATCGCAGGGCTTCTCAGAGTCAGTCGTCACGCCGTTCACGCAGGGTACTGTCGTCGGTGGCGGTGTTGGTGACCCGACCACGATCCTCTCGCGCGGCGCCGCGCTGCAGGCGAAGATCCTCATCCAGCTCGCTGAGAGCACGGACGAGGAGCGCGAGGTCAAGGCGTCGTTCACCCACGGACACCAGTACACGCAGGCGAAGGCGACGTCGAAGACGATCGGTCTCCTCTTCCCCGAGGAGAGTGCGGGCGAGAGCTCGCTTGGCGGCCAGTGGGTTCCGATCCTCCTGAAGGAGACGCCCGTCCCTGCGCGCCGCATCGTCGCGTTCGATGTTGATCTCGGAGAGGGTGAGGGCGAGAAGAAGGTCGGCTTCGAGGTGTGGGAGGCGAAGGAGGGCATCAAGGTCGAGAAGGTCAAGCTGCCCAAGCTCGAGGACGAGGGCGGCGCTGAAGACGAGGAAGAGGAGGACGAAGAGGAGGAGGTGAAGGAGAAGACGGTCGAGAAGGAGAATGTCCTCACCTCAATCTCGTTCGTCGCGACGCAGGCGAAGCAGAAGGGCGGCCGCTGGACGACGAGGTTAGAGGTGACGGTCAAGGTGGGCGAGGATGGCGCACTCGAGGTCAGCGCGGTGGAGGTTGGTGCGTCAGGGAAGGGTGAAAAGACCGTCGCGACGGTCGCTGCTCCCTGATCTGTTTTCTGTTGTACGCTTGGGACACATAGACTTGTACTGAACACTGTTTTCGCTGCACGCGTATAGCCAAATGTAGCATCATGTGAAACGCGACAAATATGACGCAACACGAGCCGCTGAGCAATCGCGGGCTCCCGCCTCCTCCGGAGGAGACTTGGGTTATCCCATCAACTTCACGACGCAAACACACAACACTCCGCCCATGACAAACCCGCTGCAAGGAGTGGAGGCCTATGTCTTCGATGTGTTTGGCACAGTCGTCGACTGGCGTGGCAGTGTTACCAGAGCGCTTGCCGACTTCGCAGGAACTCAGGACGAAGGTTAGTACGGAACGGACCAAAAATGGCTTACACACAGTGTCGGGCAACTATGATGCCTGTTAGCCTAATCTACATTCATTGACATGACTGACTCTCTCTTCAGACTGGGGAAGCTTTGCGCAGGAATGGCGGGACGGGTACAAGGAATACACGTTAGTCTAGTCCGCAAACCTTGTATCCCCAGACCACCACAGTTGAAGGTAGGACTTGATTCGTATTGACGCTTTGGTTCCAGCGCACGGGTTGCCGCCGGTGGGAAGGGCTCTAACATTGTAGACGTCATGCACAGAGAGGTACGAGCAACCTCATCATTATTTCGTCGCTTTTTTCTGACAGTTACATGCAGATACTCGACGGGATACTCGCTTCTCCCCGGTGGGAACATCTTTCTCCTCGCTGGGGTGACGTAGAGAGACAGACAATGGTTCACTTCTGGCACAAGCTAGATGGTCTGCATCTCCCGGGAATTTGATTGCATGAATCCGGCTGATGTCCTTCGTAATTTAGGGTGGGCGGACAGCAGCAAAGGCCTCTACGGAATGAAGAAGAAAGCGGTAATTGGCACACTGTCCAACGGAAATGTTCGACTGCTGGTCAATATGGTAAGAAAGACAACACACCTTGAGCACCTAGACTCGCTTAATAAAGTTCTCAGGCCAAACACGCTGACCTCCCCTGGGACGTCGTATTCTCCGGAGAGCTTTTGGGGTCGTACAAACCGTGCGTGACCACATTTGTCAACTCGGAGTCCATTCTTAATCTCCAGACTCTACCAGGAACCCAAAGGTATACCTCGGCGCCATCCACCACCTCTCGGTCCCGCCCGAGAAGTGTGCCATGGTCGCGGCCCACATCTACGACCTCCGCGCGGCGGCGAGCCATGGGATGAAGACGGTGTATGTGCGCAGGCCGACGGAAGACACGAGCGTGAAAGACTCGGTCAAGAGCAAAGAGGAAGGCGGAGAAGTCGATGTGGTGGTCGACTCGTTCGAGGAGCTAGCTGCGCTTATGTAGTACAACAGTCATTGGACGAGGGAGACCGAGCGTGGTATCAAAGAATACGGGAGCGGCGCAGACGTACTTTCAGACTCGGAGAACCGTTGTCACGTAAAGCAGTTCCAAGTGCGATGGCTCGTGTAGGAAACGCTTCTGCTCGAATACCTCAGCACTACGATACTGTCAAAGAGTTTTATTGTGAAGCCATCTAGTAGAGCGGTGTGCAGGTAAGTAGATACATACTAGATACAGCAAGTTACATAGCGAAGATAGCGGAGAAGAGCTGATAGAACTAGAACGTTTCTGAATGGGGAATGTTAGGTGACAACGCGAAGGTAGGTAGGAAGTGTTGCAGGCGCGGAACCTGCGTCGTAAACAGGTATCCGAGCGTGCCGAGACGATAATAACATACATGTACACCAGGGCTCTGTATTGTGTGTTGATGCGGCACATCCGTGCATGTGAAGGCATCTGGTCCTAGGAACGCTGGTTAGAAACTTGCTTAGGAAATAGGGAAGTCTGTGAGCTTTTACTTCCGAGTTGCTGCTTCATAAGGTCACGATCGCGACTCCTTTTTGCATCATCTCGTCGACCAGTCCATCCAACTTCGGCAGCATCTCCTTGCACAGCTCCGCCACCCTATGCTTGTCGCGTATAGTTGTTGCGTAGTGCATGCGTCGGTGTGCCGTTACGACGTCAGGGAAGATGGCGCCATACAGCAGAAGTCGCTGCACCAGGTTCAGCGGATGAAGGAGATACCGCCTGCGGGTCCAGCGCGCCAACATTGCGAAGGGCGTGATGACCCCGAGCCCGATCAAACACCTTCTCTCCGTACCCTACAGATCGGAGTAGTGTCAGCAATGCGACTGTACCTTCGGGATGTAGTAGAGAGCGCGGTCGGCCTACGTCAAAACTGCTCTCGGCGGCGGCGGCCTTTTCGGCGTCGGCGTTGACAATATCATTTGCCAGGAGTATGATCAGGGCGTCCACGTCTTCCCTGGGGACACGCCGGAGCTTTTCGGCTCCCAGATGTGTCATTGCTACTCCCATGACGGTGGCCATTGCCATGTTAAACGCAAGGGGGTCGGATTCGGCGGTGCAGTTGTACCGCCACGCAAGTTTGGCAAGCAGGCTCGCTTGAGGAGTAGGAGCGAGGGCTGGAGACGACGCAAATGCACATCCTGTGAGTACCATATGCACACGAGAAAAGAGGAAAAAAGTGCGGTACCATCATACGTCCTGGTATGCTTGAGCTCGTCACTACCCCTGAACTTCTCCATCGCAGGTGCCAACTGCAACCGCAGTGCGCGTACGGAGACGAGAATCGTGTACATATCTCGATCCCGGTTAGCCTCTTGTGTAATGTGTACGCATTCGCTTAGCCAGAGCATGTACGCCGTGGTGGTGACATAAACCCCTGCTGGTCTCAGAGATGTGAGCGGGGGCAGTTTCCGGGGACTGTAGCGACGGAGGCGGGTGTGTAGCAGGTATGCGGTTCCGAAGAGCGGAATTGGCCAGTATCGCGACCACTATCGGGAGAAAAGAAAATGCGTGGTGTGTTAGTCCCGACTCGAAAGCTGCGCGAGGCACACCGTTATCACTCACGTCTGGAGCAGGTGCAGGGCTATTGAGGTCCACGGAGGCCTGCGGCAAGGGCGACGAGTCTGCACCAATTGCGCTAAGATCTATAGCACCGGTGTAGTCGACCGACGTCGGCAATCCCAAGTAGCTGGCGCCAGGTAGCGTGTCTGTTGTCTCCGGACCACTATCTCCTCGTCGAGCTTGATCGTCCGCCATATCCGCGCCAAGACTCAACTTGTGGTACGTTGACCTCCAATGGACCTACACGAAGATGTGGACGTAAGATGGCAGTCGTCCGGCACGTTACAGCTGATGTGGCCTTGACTGTCAGCGGCACAGCGCGGCGCGTGATCATGGGAACCCGCGTAATGTTTAGATACCTGGACTGGACCGTGCGGTGGTCCTGGAGTATCGGTCCGAGGTTCCCTATGTCAGGCAACTGTACATCACCCCATTTATTTGGACGCAAGCAGGTTAGCAGCTACAAATGCGAGATGAATGCGGGAGAGACATGGTATAGAGTGGTGGGTGATATAGATACAGTGGCACAGCAAGCATCGACTCGGAAAGCAGCACATAGCTAGTACAGGGTTACTGAGAGGGGGGAGGGTATATAATAAGGAAATGCAAGAGGGGGTGAATATAGCGTTGTAGCTTTGTAGCGTCGACAGCAGATGGAGGTCGAACGGGAAGGCCCTGAAATACTATCAGTGAGGTTCTGCGTCTACCGACGATGACCGTCATGCCATGACGGTACAAATATTGAGCTCACCGGCGTATGCTTTTGATCTTAAGTAACCATCTTACTAATCAAAGGGTCTATTCCAAGCTTGTCGCGGATATGCTTGGCAATAACGCGCTTGTCCTTCAACTCGCGAAGGTTTGCGTAGTGTTGATACGCCTGCATGGTACCAGGGTACAACGTTGACCACAGAAACAGTCGTTGCAGCCCGTTCATGGGCCGGAAGAGCCCGCGCCGTTGCGTCCAACGTGCTGCCATTGCGAAGGGCACAGAGGCCACGAACGGAACGATGCTCCAGAGAATGTAGTCCTGATTGAGAGCATTAGAGATGGCTGATATCGCGAGGTTCAAAGCCGGTCCGGTGAGATACTACCTGATAGTCAAAGTCGCCATCGGTCTCAAAAGTGTTTGCGAGGTGCGTGACACAGCGGTCGTAATCGTTCACAGAGATGGTGTCATTGCCGCATAGGCTGATCCAGATAACCGCTGCCCGGGACCAGGTCTCTTCGCGCGACCATATGTGATTGTGCCACCAGGCCAGCCTCTTGCCCACTGAACCTGCAGCACGAGCGTACGCAGCTATTAACGTAGGTTCACTGCCAATGAGCATATATCTGATCAAGAAGCAAAGGCAGGAGCTTACCATCACGGAACTTCCTGTTTAGCTCCCTCCCTCCTTGATCGAGAGCGCGGTCCACTGGTTCCATTACGGACTTGTTGTTAAAGACGTTGTTTCGCAGACTGCGCGCCACCTGTTCAAGTAATCGGAGATCCGGGTCGCCTAGGACCTCTTCCTTTAGCTCGAGCCCGATACCCACGCCAGTATGCGCTATGGCTTGATAGGCATAGAGCTCAGGGAGTTTCATCGAAGTGAAAGTGGGCAGCCGGCGAGGGGAGTACCGCCTGTATCGAACATGTGCGAGGTAGACGAGTCCAAGGAGGGGTAGATCGAGGAAATGGAGCCAATTGGGCTACATATGTGGCAGTCAATACGCATGTTCATATGAGCCTACTATTCCACTCACGAACTGAGTCCGTCTTGAGGTTGGCTGGTCCAGCTTTATGGAATCGGACTCCTTCGTCTCGTCACGGCCGCTGCCGAAGGTCGGCTGTCCCGTACTGTCCACATCCACAGCCTCGTAACGCAAGCGGTTCCATCCCACCATCCCCATAGTGTGTGTTCAACACTGCGATAGATACAGAGATCGGATATCGCGCAGTATTATAAGTATCAGGACGACTAGCCGAGTAGTAGATGACGACGCTCTCAGCCAGATGCGTGCCGATCGTTAGCGCCCACGCCCGTGTGCGTGCGACCACTCGCACGCAGCGCGTAAATATCAGTACCTGATACAGCCAGAGCACGGTGACACTGTAAAAGTCACCAGAGGAGTACCGCGATACACCCCTCCTTCGAGTTGCACCTCAGACAAATACCTGATATGACATTCATGATCACCTACTATACACTGTACTTAGATCGAAGCTCCCGGTTCGTGATGGCGCTGGAAGTAAAAATCAAACAACACTACCCGGCTACGGTACCATGCAACAGGCCGTAAGCCTTGGCCATCGTGTAAGTGCGCAGCTCGGTACCGACAGTCTCACCCAAAGCGGCGGCAGCGGGGCTGCGCGTGCGGTGCGCAACCATCATCACAACAACGCTCCGGAGAGAGCTGACCGCGCTAAGTGTCTTCTCAGCCAGCTCGTCCAGCTGGAGGTCGTGCAGGAACATCTCTTCGGGGGTGAGGAAGATACGGGGAGGCGGGCCCCTAGCCTCGCGGGGATAAGGTCCGGGGAAGTTGCACGCGAGCGTAAGTCCGAAGGCGGTGATCTTGAGTGGCTCGAGAGCGGAGATCATGGCGTTCTGCGGGACCCGGTCAGTAAGCAGGAAAGCGGCGCACGGAAGCGGCGTACGAAAGCGGCGGCGATGCCAACGCCCTTGCCGGAGTGCTCGTCGAGGACGAGTGTGATCTCGAGCGTCTTGAGCTGTCGAACGCCCGACCCGCGCATCAGCGATGCGAAGTCGCGGTCGCTCAGCATGTCGAGAGTAAACTGGTGCAGAGTCAAGACGGTCGGACGAGTGTCCATCAGGACGCTTTTAAGCATTCCTGGACCCGCGATGTCTGCGAGGATGCGAAGGTCGTGCACATGGCACTGCAGTCCGAGGATGTAGAGAGTACCGAGAGTACTGTCGCAGTAGCTCAAAGACGGCCAGCAGCCGTGCGCGAGCTGCTCCACGATGTTCTGCTGGCGGCGGAGCACTGGTGCATTCCTTTCGTCCTTGAGCAGCTCCACGAAATCCTCGATATCGGTGCGGATCTTCAGGGCGGAGAGGTTCGGGTAGGCGTGTGCGTAGTGCACAGTGATGGGGAGATCCACGTCCTCCAGAAAGATCTCGCTCACATTCGGGTAGCGCTGCGGGTAGCTCAGCTCTTCGACGCACAGCGTCTCAGTCCTCTCGCCGGTTAGGCTCTCCAGTGTGTCCTGGAAGTTGGTCAGAAGCGTGATCGGGTTGCGTCCGGTTGCCTGCCAGGCCGCGTCCTCCTCGTCCAAGTCGTCCTCTACCGGGACCATTACCAGGTTCACCGTGGTAAGCTTCGCTTTCATGTCACGCAGAAGTTCGCGCGAGTGTTGTCCAGCGCTGAGCAGCTCCAGATGGGAGAGGTCGGTCAAACCAGCGAAGGCCGCAGCCAGGCCCGGACTAGACCCAAGAAGGCTTTCTGGGTTGTCGATCACAAGATGCTTGAGTTCGAGGTGGCGCGCAGGGCCACGGAGGAAGGTCTCGAGCGCTTGGGCTGCACGCGGGGTCAGCGCGCCAGTCGCAAAATGGACTGTGTCAAACAGGGCACCCTTCGTTGCGCCGTGTTGCTTTGCGGCAAAGCGAAGCACGTCGCTGTTGTTGTCCAGCTTGACTGCGCGTGCATCCGCGCCATAATCTCTGATACCCGTGTCAGCCATCGAGCGGAGGAGAGCTCGAAGATTGGCAGCGTTGTCCATCTAGCTGATCCACAGTTAGCGAGGGTGGATCTTAATGATATAGGGAGACACTCACTGCAAAGAGGGTAGAAGAGTAGTTGATTGGAAATGACTATTTGATTATCCCGTCCTTTTATACCTGGATGGCAATGGCGGGTTGCGAGTGGCGCCCTTCCACCTGCATAAACGACTTTGTACGACAAATTTGGATAACAATGCGTCTTTGACACGCAGCAGCGCTATGAAGTGTTGCTTTACGGTGACTCGTGAGCTACATAGATCCCAGCACACGTATGATTGATGACATCTGCCTGGCTCGGAGTTTGGAAGGGATGCTTGAGCACGTCGGACGAGGCTGACTCGGACTCCAGTGTCACTCCACTGTGCACTAGGACTGTGTAACTGAGCTGCACGTTTTAAAAGATGGGCGACTTAGCTTTGGGCCCAAATAATCGTGACAGCATTTACTAAGATCGCATGGTGCGCTTCGGAGTAAATCACGTAGTTGAGAGTGTCAGCTTGCGAGAACATAGACCAAGAAGAACCAAGAGGAGAGGAGGAGCCGCACTGAACCGAACAGCGACAAAGTGGTTGCTATTGGTTCCGCATCTGCACATCAACAGTCAAAAGGATGGGATAGTCGGTTGACAAGCATTAATGGGGTAGTGGTAACCTGGGTCGTTGCCATCGACCCGCCGGGGGTTCGATTCCCCCTTAATGCAAGCTTCTCTTTTTGCCTCCCTACTTATCGGAAATATATACCTACGTATATTTTGAGAGAAGGAACCATATCGTTGTCGTTCGCTCATATTGAGACAACATGGCAGAACGCTATATCTCTCGTAATTACTTCCACGACACCGTCACAGGTACATTTAAATCGCCATGAATCCCAGAGACCACCAGCCGTTGGACCTCTGAGTCGAACTCCCAGCTTTTGACGGGCTTGCCGTTGACAGAGACCTCCGCGGGCGAAGCATCAGACGCCCCGAGAACGGTGATCTTGTCCAGAGTTTGAGCAATTTCGAAGTTGCCGTTCGGGACAATGGAAACGGTGCCCTTGCGGGATGAGATCCTGAGAGTTGTGTTCGGGGTCGGCGGAACGGTTTCTCCATCGTCCAGGTATGCCGTTCCGAAGGCATAGCCATCGGCAGCTTGTGCAACGAGCAGCGCAAACGGACCCTCACGCGTTTCCTCGATCGTGTATGCCGGAGTGTCGTGCAGCAGAAGGGCAGAGCCGTCCCGGATGTGCACGTTGATGTGCCCGAGGGGTGCATCGAGCGTCGTGTTCGCCGAGACGGTCGCGTCGACGACCTTGTGGGTGTACCAGTCCCGCCAGATGGCGCGTCCTTGCCCGGGGAATATGCCTGTACCCATATGATCGTTAACATTCGCCAGGAGAGCACATAGTGGAATGCACGCTTACCCTCTACGGTGGAGACATTTGGAGTGAGAACGGGCGTGACCAGAAGATCCCTGCCGACGAGATACTGGCGATCCACGGCAAACAGCTCCGGTTCGTCGGGGAACTCGTAGAAGAGCGCACGGATCGGCGGGCTCCCGCGCAGCGACGCGTTGGCGAAGAGTGTGTACTGCGATGATAGGTAACATGTGATTAGCACGCGAACGCGGTGGGTGGTGCTGGGCCTGACGAAACCTCGTACGCACCCAGTATGGTAGTAGGCTGTATCGGATGCCGATCGCCGTGCGCGAGGCATTCGCGACGCTCTCCCACCTATACGGCTCCTGCGAGAGCGCGCTCCGGACGTTGTGGTTTCGGTAGAACGGCATGAACGCGGAGAGCTGCATCCAGCGCCCGCAGAGCTCCTCGTCCGTGTTGCCCTGGAACCCGCACGTGTCCGCGCCGACGAACGGGATCTGGTAGAGCTGGAACTGGAGCATGCCCTGGATGCTCTGCGCCATGTACTGCCATTTGCTGATGTTATCGCCGAGCCAGTGACCGGTGTACCTGCCTGAGCTGGGGAACGTCGAGCGGCTGATCAGAAACGGACGCTTTCCTGGGTGCACGTCGAGCAGGGCACGGTGCGTTGCCTTTTCTTCCATCAGGCCCCAGAGGTTGTGCACGTCGAGCTCGACCAATCCGTTCGCATGTGTGGCGTTGGTCGAGACCGTGTGGGTCGACAAGAAGCCGTCCGCTGCACATCAGATGAGTCTGGAGAAGCGCTGATCTGCGGGATGCGGAAGCGAACCGTTGTGCAGTGCATATGGAGGGCTGTTGAGGTTCACGCCGGGCTCCGCCGCTTCTCCGAGGCCTCTCTTCACGAGGGCCGGAGGCGGGGATGAGGCGTTCCCGAACGTCAGCGTGCCGTTTATGGTTATGTTTCCACTTGGGCCCCAGATGGTCGCGTTGTAGCTGCCACGAGAGAAGGTCAGGTGGACGTCAAAGCACGAGACAGCGAAAACCGGCACCCTTCAGGATAGTCCGTTACCAGGTTCCCTGGCGTGCCAGGGAAGAACATCGTCGGAATTGTCGCAGCGGTCAGATTAGCTCCGGTTCCGCTGTCAGGATATCGCGATGAGCGAAGAGGCACCATCTAGAAAGTCAACGCCGACGTACCATGAGCCGATGCAGAACGATGACGCCTCGTTCATGTCCAGCCATATCCCCGAGAAGTTCACACCTGAATTAGACCAGTTGCGGAGGCCTTCGGTCCAGAACGTCTGGGTGTTATTCGCGAACCAGTCCGGGAACACCTGCACGGTCGGACACCTCGGTCAAGGTCTGTCGAGACGCGCATAGAACGCCGCGATGACGCACCGTGTATCCCGGCCAAACCTGCCCAAGATACTCTGTGCCGTCGGGGTTCTTCAACCATACGTCCCTAATCCGAGAATAATGTGAGAAACATCAAAGCCAATTCCGCGAACTTGGCCTGCTTACAGCTCGTTTCCTCTTGTGTAAGGGTCGTACTGCGCAAAGGCGTGTTAACCTCCTGAGCGAATCAGGATGCTTCCTTTACGTACCACGTCGGAATCATTGACGAGCTTCGCGATCGCAGCGTCCACTATGGGAATATAGTGTTGGTGGTTGGCCGTCTAAACGCAGGTTAGCGCAAACGACGGGCGGGAGGAGTGCCACGGCGTGACGGTGCAGGGGCACACTCTCACCAGCTCGGCAATAAAGTCCTTCAACTGGTCAGCAGGGAAGCTGTCGGGGTCGGTCGTGAAGTCGCGAAGCGCGTGATACACGTCGATGTCGTTCCACATGACCTCCAGTGGAATGTTCGCCTCTCGCATCTTCGCCACTTGCTCTCTCGTCTCGCTGACGTTGGCGTAGCCCCATCGGCAAAGTTGGAAGCCGAAGCCCCAAGCGGGCTGCCAGGTGGGGAGGCCGATGAGCTCGCCGTATTGCTCGATCACTTCCTGAGGGCTGGGTCCAGAGAAGAAGTAGAAGTCGAGCGTGCCCCCAACCAGTCGGTACTGGATCAACGAAACGGGCGAAGATGGCGGAGTCTGTAGCAGGATGTCTGACCCTGCAGCGCTGCGCGAGGGAGGCGCGCGATGTCAGGTGGGTCAGCCTAAAGTCCGACACAGGGCGAGGAACTCGGCATACCCAAAGTGAAAGACACCGTGCGACTTTGCGCGCCTGGTGCTCTCATCGTACCGATGTTCCAGGTAGATGGGGTGCGACCCATAGCTAAGCGAGGAGAAATTGCATGTCAGCGCAAACTTTTGGGGCGTAAAGGATGTACTTGCATGTTCTCGTCTATAGGGTCCGGGCTGTCTCGTGCCCAGAAAGTCTGTAGAGTCCCAGACCCGCCATCGGTGCCCACATCGCGTCGGAAACCGCTACTAGCTAGGACCTCGCCGAGACCGTAGATGTTCGCACCATGTGGCAACGCCGAGGTGAGCTGGAGGTATTGGTCCTCAAACACGAGCGAGAATCCGTCGAATGCAGTGGAGTTGTCGCCTGGCACCAACGCTGGTATTGGCGTCGGCGGAAGCGATTGGAGCCGCGTGTCGAACAGAGGGGTAGCGTCTGGCTCGGACCGTCGCGTAATCCAGAACTCGAAAGGGTGCGTGTTGTGGTGGAACTCGAGGTCAGCACCCGTTGTCAAAGTCGCGTCATCATCTCCCGCCGACAAAGGGACGACGTCCGGCGGTATAGTGAATTGCCTCTGTTCTGTGTCGTAGATGTTAACATGCAATCTGTGGAGAGAAAGACCGTTAATTCCGCGGTCGGTATTGTAGCGGGAACCTTCACACCTTGTCGTGGTCTCGTAGACGACCTGAACGGTAAGATTGGCAACGTCGTGGCCGAAAGCGTTGCAAGCCGGACCGGCAAGTGTAAGCTGGATTGTCAGGCCATTGCGGGTCTCTTGTTGTGACGCGACCACATATCCTGCGTGATTGTCAGCTACAAATAGTATGCGACTACGCAAATACAGCGTTGAACTTCATCAATCTACGCGATCGAGATCTGACGCCGCACGTTATAATGTCAAGATTATTGACGGAACAGCGCTGTAAAGGCGGGGTGGCGTACGATCTGGGCCGCGCAGAACTGGTCAAGGTACAGATATTTCCAAACAATCTACACATCTAATCGGAGAAATGTGCAAACAAGATATGCGACAGACGAAGCACTGACCTGGACATGACGACACATTCAGCGAAGGAGCTTTGTCGTCTGCGAGGAAGCTTCTGCCGTGTTCAAACTTTGAAGGTTCCTTGGCTAGAGCGATCACTCGCAGGAAGAGCAGTGCGGCGAATAGGATCGCCCGCATAGCGTAAGTGGAGGGCTGGAGCTAAGCGAGGGGCGAGGCGTCCCCGAGGAAGCCCCGTTCACGCGACTTTATAGCTCAGAGGGCGCTAGCTCTTGGCTTTCGGTTCGCCTAGATTAACTGCAAGCGTGAGCGAATGAAGTAGCTGGACTGACATTCGGTGCATAATTCGAACGTAAGATAGACGGGACGTGTTGCGAAAGCATCACGAGCAAGAGTCGCATGATCTAAATCGAAGCAGCGCCGGCATGGTAGAAACGAATGACAGTCCGCAGTCCGGCCTGCAGGCATTCTGTGATTCTACTGAGAGGCGTCTGTCGCATAGAGGGAAAGTCAGACTACACAATTAGCAAAGGTTTGACAATATGCTGGCAGCCACTTACATGTACATCACCGGGAGACAAGTTGAGTAACCGCGGTTAAGAGTCACCAGCAGTACTAAGGCGAGCGCCAGCACTTGATGGCGCCTAGAAAAATGATATCGTACAGCGGAGACAAGAGAATGCGCTAAGCGAGACACAGGTCAGATCATCCGTGGATGGATCGAGTACACATCCCGAACATGCAGAGAATCTTTGCAGAGAGGACGATGGTCGTGGTGGGACGACTGCAAGGAGGAAAGCCTAATGAAGCGCCTGTGGGAAAGCTCGGCGGCTGCCGGGAGTGCTGCGCTCGTCCAAACTTGCACATCCCAACTTGTTTCGCAAGCCCACGTCGTTTGGCTCTGCACCAAGAACGCCGCCAGGTACGACCACCCCGTCCGACCTATCACACACACACCTTATACACGTTCTTCCTCCAGCTCTCTTCATCCGCGAAATGCCATTTCTCCGCGCGAATCTGCCGCGTCTTACCAGTGGTGAGGCCCCCAACCGGTGATGCACAACGACTCGGCATTTTCTCGGTGCGCAGCCAGGACGCCGCACCTGTACCTACCACTCACATCCACAATCTCCCTCGTATCCAGGCATCGTCCTGGAGGCGCCGACACACGCTGCCGGATAAGGATATTCCTAGCGTCGAGAATCTCGTAACTGGTTCTTGAGACACCGTAAGTCGCGCTCGATTCCTCCGAATTTCCTCCTCTCAGTGGTGTGCTTCAGAATGTCGCCCAGATGGCGACTTACGGGAGATTGGTGCATCTCAACGCTCCGTACCTGCGGGAAGCTGCCATCGATGACCGCAAGCCTCCAGCGGAAGGCGTATGGAAATGCCCCGGATGACTTCCTCGCCGTGGCTGTCCCTCCGGGCGGCGAAAATGTGAGTATATTCACCGCATCCTGCTTCCCTTGACACACTGAGGCGGTTGAGTTCAGGCAGACTCGGCTTGTATTCTGGCGCCACAGTCCCCTGATCTGTCCGTAAGTTATCTCGCTCAAATAAATCGGGCATTATCTACATCTAGGAGGCCGCCTCGAATTCCTCCGCCGCGCTTAGCTATCCCCTGCAGGTCTCTGGCGTCGGCCTCCGGTACGGTTTGAATCCTCTGTCATGATGGACCTCTCGGCCTGGAACACTGGTCACTGGCGCAATCGCAGACCCCCACTGGTTCGAGCCCGGCCCTGCCGCACCGCAGTGAACGTCGTGTCGCCGATGCCGGACATCCCACCGTCCTGTCCGTGTGCCAAGTACACACGTAGGACACGCATGCTCGCCGACCATCGCACGAAGCCCTTCCACGGCCGCTCTGCCTTCCTCGAGCAGGCGTTCTCCCTCGGCCCGCGTGCGCTTTGGATCGAGTCCGAACGTGCAGCTGGAAGCTCCCTGACGTTCTGATGATCCTCCCCCGTCCATCTTTTGCGGGGTCTACTGCGTCCGCACGAAGGCCCATCGCCGCGCAAACTCTCGAATGTCCCTCGAGGGGGCCCGCACCGGGAGCGATAGCACCGGGAGACCCCCCGCACGCGCGCACGCGCACTCTATCGGACGCATCTGTCCACAGACCCCTCGAAGATGTCATCCCCGCCGCCTTCTCTCGGCTGGCGGCTCTGGCACCGCCTGCTCGTCCCCGCCACCCGTCTCACGTACGGTGTCATCTGATGCGCTGCTCCTCTCGCTCTGGCGTGCCCTTTCCTACGCTCAGGGCCCAATTGCCCGCCAGGACCGCGCACCGCCGACCCCACTCGCCGTGCACCGCGTGCGTCCCTCTGGGAACGCCTCGGACGGGGCCTGGCACGCAGCTCTCCTGACCCCGCTTCCCGCCCCCAGCCGGCGCGAACCCCGCCTTCCGCGCGCCCGGTTCCCTGCAGCTCTATTGCAACGCTATCCGGATCTACGCAAGGCCCGCGTACCTGCCCCCAGCACCCAGAATTCAGCGCCCCCCGAGCGGCCTCGACCTCCCCCTGCGCGCGCGAGGTCGCGACGTGCGTCCTAGCGCAAGAGCGGTCCGGTGCCTGGAGGCGCATATGTGTGGCGCGCACACAACGGACGCACTCCCATCGCTGAGGGCGATCTGCGCGTGCGTGTGTCCCAATTGGTCTGCGTCGACAGGCCCCGCCGTCCCTGCGCCGGCTTCGTGCGGACCCACGGCGTCGTCACCACGCACGCAGCCCCTTTCCGCCCCATGTCCGGATGACGCGCCCGCGATCTGCGAGGCTGTCGTCGTGGTGGACGTTCCGGCACGCGTCCACACGCACGGACGCAGGCTTCGGACGTCCAAGACGCGCCGCGCGCGATTCTGCCGCGGATTACGCCCCGCGATGTCCATAAGCTGGCGTACGGCATGGATATCTGGCGTCTCATCTTCGCGGATATATATTGGGGAAGCGGCGTGCGCCTTCTGCGCTGTGCCCGCGCGTGCGCTTCGGTGTGCGCGGGCCCCGCAGCGTTTAGCCGAGCGTGTTGCCCTTCTGAGCGCCTGCGCGATCGTAGATACTTGCCTCTTTCGCTCCTGGGAGTGTGGGACCAGGGCCGCTGCCGTGCACGCAATGGAATGGAATGAACCGAAATGACGAGAGCGCAGATCCGTACGTATTCGCTACGCGTACATCGTTCGTGCTATGCATGTATACAGCGACCGTGCGAGAATGCGCCTTAGGGCCGCACCCACACGGCGGAAACCACAGCGTCGTCGCCCAAGATCCGTCCAGGTGAACGTCGCGCCGCCTACAGTCGCGGCCTGATCATCTTCGCGACCGCGTCCGGGTCGAGCACGGACTCGGGGTACGGGAGCGGGTCGGGCCGCACGTGCTCGCACCCGCCGTCGACGACGATCACCTGCGCGGTGATGAAGCGCGCCGCGTCGCTGAAGAGGAAGACGGTGGCGTTGGCGATGTCGCCCACGTCGCCGTCGCGCCCGAGCGGGCCGCCCCACGTCTGCTTCTTCCCGCTCGCGTCCCGCGCGCTCAGCCGGTCCATGCCTTCCGTGCCGCCGATAGGCCCTGGCGCGATGACGTTCGAGCGCACGCCCTGCAAAGTGTCCCAGTCAGCATTACACGCCTGGGAAGCGCGCGCGATTCCCCGTGGGGTAGGTGGGGAAGAGAGCTGGGGAACTTACATGGGGCCCTTCCTCGACGGCAAGCACCGTGGACGCTGGAAAGTTGCGGCTGGTCAGCCTGTGCACGTCCTCCACTGCCGTTCTCACTCACTCGCGTCGACGGCTGCTTTAGCGGCGGAGACATGGACCTGATAGGGCGTCCCTGCAGGGTGGGTCAGTGTCTTCCTCGGCAGCGTGCGGCGTATGAAGGTTCCACGCGCCTCGATAGTGCAGGGTCGCACTGACGTGGATGTACGATCCCTTTGTGACCCTGATGTGGGGCAAAGTGGCCTTGATGGTGTAGTACGTTCCAAGCTGTGAGAACAATGCAAAGTCAGTGCCCAATCCCTTGACTTCCATGCGGGGAGATGAGACAGACCGTGTCTATCTCGATCACAGTCCTAAACCCGTTCTCTGAAAGTTTGGAGATGGGAGCGAGGAAGTTCCCAGCGGCACCTGCAAAAACACGCATGATCCTCCCGGTGAGCGAACGAACGGCTGGTGCGTCGCAGCGCAGCTGCCACGTACCGCAAATAACGAAGTCGATCCGCCCGAACTTCTCAACCGCCTTTGCGACGGCGTCCTGCACCTGCTTCGGGTCCCTGACGTCGGCCTGAACAGGGAGACACTGGTTCCCAGTTGCGTCGGAGAGCTCCTTCGCGCTCGCGGTAAGGCGGTCTAGCCTAGCTCGGGTACAGTATGTCAGCTGCAAAGTTTAGGCATACACCGGGAGACTGCACGGCGGCTTACTTGCGGCCGACAATGGCGGCGTGGGCGCCGTGCCTCATCTATGAAGTTTTAGCAAAGAGGTTGAGTGCGTATACATAGCGTGCTTACCACCGCCTCGGTCATGGCTTTGCAGATGCCAGAGCCGCCGCCGGTGCAGAAGAGCACCTTCCCCTTGAAGAGATCCTTGTGGAAGACTGCGGTGGAGGCGACAGACGCCGGCTCGACGTGGCGTTGCGGGGCCATGATTGACTACTTGTGTATGTACAAGATTTGCGGTGTGTCTCCGTAGCTTTACGACACTGTCAAATGGACTCCTCTGGGACGTGAGCTTGCGGATTGCGATGGTTGCGGTCAACCTGGGCTGCGTCCAACTGCGCCTGGCGCTGATTCTACCCCGCACCCGGGCCGGGTACTCTGGGTGCCCGGAGCGCTCGTCCGGCTCGGGCATCGACTTGGACTGGCCGAGGGTTTCATCTTGTCCTCGTCCCCCGCTCTCGCTCTCTTGGCGGAGAGAGAGTGCACAGCTGAGTGTGTTCTGCCGCTCTGCATGTCCGTGTATCGCCACCCATTCACACGGAGGTAAAAGCGCGTGGGAAATGGAGCGGAAGACAGCAAGCCTCCTCCGAGCCCAGCCGCAGTCGTGGTGGCGCAGCGCTGAGACTTCGCTCTCTCAGGCTGGGCAGGCCTCTCCTTTCGATTAGCGGCGGCGTCCGCGAGCGAGCAACCGGCCTGTTCCCCGCATCGCAGCCTCGACGTGGGCAATTGACGGGGCGACGAAGACACGCATGCTCGCGCGGGCCCAATTAATCAGCACCCCGCCGTCCGACGCGAAGGGAGCGTCGCGGCGTCGAAGGGCCTCAGCAGGCTGACAGGACGCCTTATCAGTCGGGCTCCGCGAACGCGCGGCGCATCAGTTGGCCCCGGTCGCGACGCGCAAACAATTATTCCTCGATCACCGCATTGTGGGGGGCACAAACATTCTCCAGGACTTGTTGGTCCACGGTGGGTGGCGAGCACGCCACCGCACACACCGCACCGGTACCACGTACGTTGATCGTTCTTCCTCAGCGGCCGGTCCGTCCGCCGTTCATTTGCCCTCAGCTCGCTGCTCGACGCACCCTCGGCTGCAGTCGTCCATGTAGCCGCTACTGGCGCCGGTGGCCTGTCGCTGTGAAGGAAGAAGTTCAGTATGCCGCTATCCGACTGCGCGAACCTGGTACTGACCTGGCTTCTGTGGGAACGTCCAGTCTTGACTCCTCCCGCAGCGGAGTTGAGGGCTTCACGTTCCCCTATGGCCCCGTGGCACGCGTGCCGCTGTGAGAGCGCCGACTGACATTCCTGGACTCCTCCACCCTAGACAGTGTAGATCGTCGGAAAGGCCCCGCGCGACGAGACATTTCTCCCCGGACGCTTGACACGCTCTTTGCGGATTGACACGGTCCTGCCGGTGGTGAGTATGGGAGAACAGAGTGCAGAAGGCGGCAGATGTGAGGGCCCACCGCACTCCCCGTGGCACGATCGGCATGTTAACATTTAGACACAGGCCCCGCCCACCCTCACGCGTTCGCACGCCGCCCCGAAGCGTCCCTTCCCCTACCCCATCCGGTGCGCGAACCCGTCGTCTGCACGTACACATCACCCGCACCCGGAGACTCACGCGCCGCCGCCACCATTAACGACGCCTTCCCTCCTGTCTTCCTCTTCGCGCTCGCCCACAGCTCGGTCCGAGCGTGTCGTACGCCCTCCCTTCCTCGCCGGCGACCCGTTCCGCAACGCGTCGCCCCTCGCGCTCGCCTTCCGCGCAGAACACGGACCTTGACGCGCCGCGGTCGTCCCTATCCCCGACCTCCCACGCGCCCACCCTCGAGCGGCGAGACCGAGCTGTCCTGGCGCGATGCGAAGCTACCCTCTTCCCGCATCATCCAACCGCGCAGATGGTGCCTGCGCAAGGACAAAGAGGAGTACGAAGTCGGCCTCCAGGGTTCCGCCGCGCTGGGCAGGGCCGCGTGCCGAGCGGCGGCGTGATCGTCTCCCTTTGCACCCTGTGCTCATCGGACCTGCGGGCGCGTCCGAGTCGAGCCGCCAGGGAGGTGGCGCGCTGTGGACGAACCGGCGCAGTCCCCGTCGTGTTTTCCAACGGGCGTGCATGTGTGCACGGGCGCAATCACGTCGTCGGTGTTAGAGCCGCACTATGATCATACGTTAACCTGTCGGCGCTATGATGCCCAGCCGGAAGCTTTCGAGGTCTCGTAAGTGCAGGGGCCCCGCCTGTCCAACTCGCCGGCATACGCGCGCGTCAGACCGTAATAGGCCCTCGCCGCCTCCCAGCGGCTGGCGATCTTCGCGTCCCTGCCACCGCACGCAGCATAACCGTAAATTGCAAGCTTCGCCCCTCGCCGTCCGAGCCGCCTGAATTAATTATGCGACAGAAGCAGGGCTCGCGCGCAAGAAGCCTTCGCGCCACGCGCCCCGACGGTCACACTCCGACGTGCACCTCGCGCGCCGTGAGTCATCGCCAGCACTCGCAGCGGGCTGGCACGTCGCAGCGGCCGTATGGAGCAGAGTCCACAATGACTGTCCGCCTGCACAAGCGGTGGCATGACAGCTCCGCATCGGCTGCGTGACGCGCACGGATGCAGCGGCGGGGGAGGCTGGAGTCACCGGGCGAGCGTGCGCCCGCAGTGCGGCCGGGTGCCAGCGCAGTGGAGCCTCCGCTCGCCCTCGCGCTGTCAAGTCTCCCAGGCGTCAGGACGCGGATGGGCGCGCGGCGGGGAGCGGCGGGGGACGCGATTGGATAGTATACAGATGACGGTACATAATATGGCGCACGCGGGTACGCGCGGTGCGGATGTAATGATACAAAGACGAGGCTGCCGCCTCCGCCGCGAGGACGACAGCAGATACAACATGCGTGGGGGCTAATGGAGGTCCGGAATTGGGTCTCTGGATTGGTATAGAACAAAGAATAACAACAGTGGCGGGGGCCCGAGCAGCGAAAACATCAGAGACCTCGTATCATCATCAGCAGGAGCGCAGAGGCGCCGCAGACACGGCAGTTCCGCCGGGGGTGAGGACTCGGCGGAATACATCGGCGGGCGACGGTGGCGGGATGGGGGTGTAGGGGCGCTGCATTATCCGAGCGACATTATGGTATCACAACCATGCGACCTGGAGAAAGCTATCATTGAGTCCACGGAACCATCACAAGCGGCGAGAAGAGAGGAGAGCCCATGCGTGCGCGCGGCACCTAGTTACACCATACAGCAGAAAGACGGAGCACACCAATCGAGCCGACGACTCATCGTCCGCCGAACCGCTCGTCCCAGAAGCTGAGCGGAGGCGCCGTCGAGTGTGCGCTCGAGCCCGACGGGGAACGCGAGGTGCCCTCGCCCGCTCCCGGGGAACCCTGCAGCGCGTACGGCGACATCTGGTGGAGGTTCGACCCGCGCGGCGGGCCTCCTCCGCCGCCCCCAGCGCCTCCGCGCGAGAAGTGCTGCGACCACGCCTGGGCCGCGCTCTGCTGCGCCCCCGCGCTGTACTGCGCCGCCGATCCGTAGCTGCCCTGTTGTTGTTCGTGCCCTGGGCCCGGCCCTGGCCCTGTGCTTCCCCGGCGCCCGGGAACAGCGCCAGACTGGAGCCCGGCGGCAGAGGAGGGCGGATAGTAGTCGTGCGTGGTGTGCGCGGAGGCGGGGGAGGAGACGTCTATGCCCTTCGCGGCGGGGGATTCGTTCGGGAAAAATGCGGAGCTGAGCGTAGGAAATTGGTTGCTGCTCCCGTAGTGTGACGTGGATGCGCCGCCGGAGCTGCTGGATGCGGTGGACGAGCCAGAGGTCGCGCTGGACCATGGGCGATTGGGAAGCTGCGGCGAGTACGCTTCCGTTTTCCCGTTGGCGTTTGTGTTCCCGATCTGTCCTGTCGAGGAGGCGTATGTTCGCTGCCGCGCGAGGGTGATATCTAGTGCCGGCAGGACCGGCCAGTTGGACCGCGTGTGCTCAGACCTTGCGCCTGCGCCGCCACGGGAGGGATCCCAGAGAGCGGCGGGCGACGAGTGCGGTCCCTGCGCGCCATACATGGATGGCTGGTGGCCGGGATTTTGGTACATGGAGTGGGACGGGTAGCCCTGGGAGAGCCCGTTGAGGTCGTGCATCGACGACGACGGCCGGACGGCGCCGACGGTTGCGCCCGGCATGGCGGACTCAGGCGCGAGATGGGAGAGATGGCGAGTAGACGGGACGGCGTGGGAGGCGTGGAAGTCGGACGAATAAGGATATGTGCACCCTGGGGGCGGGGTGGGCCCGCCGACGGCGTCGTGGGTGTGGTACACGGGCGAGGGGTTGAGCGCATGCGTGCGCGTATATTGCACCTCCTGTGGGGAAGGGATCATGAGTGTGTCGTCGCCGTCCACCGGCGATGTGTCCTCGTATCCGGGGTCGTCGGGGTCCGCG
The DNA here is from genome assembly GCA_001895945.1 of Trametes pubescens. Taxonomy (NCBI): domain Eukaryota; kingdom Fungi; phylum Basidiomycota; class Agaricomycetes; order Polyporales; family Polyporaceae; genus Trametes; species Trametes pubescens. Next base: position 115,734 of record MNAD01000147.1, read on the forward strand.
TGTCCGACGTCGTGTCCGTCGTCGTGCGCGGCGTCGGGCTTGCGCTTCTTGCGCGAGTTGTTCGGCCGCCGACGGTACACGTAGTCGGGATATTTAGAATTGAAATTATCCTTGAGCTTCTTCGCTTGATCGAGGTAAAACTTCTTGTCGGACTGCACGCCTGGCCGTCAGATCTGGAGCCAGCAAGGACGCGAAAAACCGCGCGGGGGGAGCGACTGACCATCTCCATTGTGTTCCACTCCTTGCTCAGGATCTTGCTGACGTCCCCGGTACGCATCATCTGGTTCGCAGCGGATATCTGCGGACGGCGTTTTCGGGCGAATATCATGAACGCGTTCATGGGACGCTTCGGGGTTCCATCCGCGTTCAAAGTTTGAGAGGTGAGCGCGAGGTACGGGTCGTCTGTGTCTGGGGAAGCGAACGGGCTGCCAGTGAGGGGGCAGCGCCTCGGCTGAATTGACAGGCTGGGAGCTTACCGTGCACGGGCGCATCATCCTTGACGTTCTCCGAATAGGCATTGAAGGATGTACTCGTTTCCGAGTCGGACAGCGAGTCGTCTCTTTCGTGGCGGAGGTCCACTCGGGCGGCATCCTGGCCTTGTCCTGTGCCGGCAATTGCCGACGAGGTGTACTGGGTGCTCGGGTGGTAGCGACTCATTTCGGGCTCGGGCGATGTGCAGCGAGTGATCGGGAGAGGTAATGTGCGCGAGCAGGACGGAGAGGACGGGCGCGAGCAGAGAAGTCCAAGGAGAAGAAGGGCGTGAGGGAGGCCGGGACCAGACTGAAGAAGAGCAAGGGCGATTAGACGCCTTGTGATGAGGACGAGTGGAGGACTGGGTGCTGGCTGAGGAAGCCGCAGCGGGCGAGGCGAGAGCAGGGCGGAGGGACGGGACGGACGGGAATGGAGAGGCGAGGGCGTTATGAATGCGGACGGGAATGGGAATGGGGGCAAAGCATGCGCAGGAGGGAAACGGTCGGAGTGAGGAGGCGATGGCAAAAGGCCGCGTTCTCTGGCGCATTCCGAGAAGCGTGAGTTCGAGGCGAATCAGGGAGAGGACGACATTGGACGTTCGCGTTACTGCAAGATCTCCCAATCGTCCGAACCCTCGAAACGGGCCGAGGGGAGAATCCGAGTCCGAGTCCGAGCCCGAGTCCGAAATGCCTTCAGCTGGGAGCCACGATGTCGGGTGCTGGCAGAGACAAGATGCCAGATGCGAGATGGGCAGATGCGCGAGAGCTGGGCTGAGCAGGACGCACCACGCACACGCGCACCGGACGCAGACGCGGACGCGGGGAGAGACAGGCACGCGCACGGCCGCAAGGGGCCAAATGGAGGCTTGCCAGATCTCAGAAGGTCTTGCCGGAGGGCGCAGCCGCCCCGGGCCCGGCGAGAGGTGCTGTCACGGACGGGGAGAGGGGAGGAGCTGCTGCAGGGATTGTCGGAGGATCCGGAGGGAAGACGGTCACCCGCGCCGTCACTCCCCCGCCTGTGCGCCCAGAATTTCGCAGTTTCTCGAGCGCACCCGCATGCAGGGGTCACGGTTGCTGGCCATGCTGGCAGCATGACCCGCACGAGTGGCCCAGCTGGCCGGATCGGCCTTGCGAGTTTGCCTTTTTAGATTCGTCCAGACTGTGGGTCTCTGCTTTCGGCTAGCTTTGATTTCTCTGTCACCCCGCCCCTTCCCCAGTCACGGTGCCCTCATCACCCCGGTCCCATGATGTTCGTCTTCCCCAGCCAGACCACATCTCAGACCGCCAGACATGCACCAGCCCAGCGAGGTCTATCGGCCCTATCAGCACCGCCCAGAACAGGCAGCCCCAGCCCAGTCAGACAGCAAGTTCGAGCCCAGCAGCGTGACAGACAAACCCCCCAGGTCCGAGCAGCCCCGCCCAGTGCCCACTCGCGGCTACCCATCTGATCGACCGTCTGCACAGCCGAGGGCCAGATTCAGATGCTGATCGCTGGCCACGTCCCTCGACGACCGCGGCCGCGAGCTGCAGCGAAGGCAGGAACGCGAGCTTGAAGCAGCGCACCATGCGACGAGCACCCGCCTCGACTGCGTCTCGCGATACGCGAAGGCAACTCCCGCGCTGCGGGCCTCGCGAGGAGGCTGCAGCCCCCGGCGCACGCGTGGGAACCATGCACTCGGCGCTCGTTCATGTCGGAGAATCTCCCCATTTCGCGGAACCAGTCTCTCCGCTTCGAGGCGGTCGAATTCGCGCGTTGATGGGCGATGGCGCCCACCCCGCGCCCGCGACCCCGCGCCCGAGGCCGTCTCCGAGAGATTAGCAGGACGATCGAGTGAATGGGCCACAGTGTACACTTTATCGGAAGAATACGACGCCTCGCAACGCACGCACCGGTCCACCCATCCATAATTCGCTAATTCAATCTGCACCCTCGAGATCAATGTTCCCGCGCTCGCCCCCGCTCGCGGCTGTCGCCCGCAGCCACACCAGCCCGCTGGCCCCGCGGCCGTGCAGGCGTTCGAGAATTCCGGCCTGTGATGCTCCTGCAGTCACGGCGCGCACCGTCAAGCCGTCTGGAACTCCGCAGGAAGCTCGCGCCCCATACGGTCGGTGTTCGCCGTCTTGTGATCCTGGCCTTCTTGATCCCGAGCTCACGCCGAAAGCCGTCCATGATGAGCAGCGCATGCGTCCTCCGCCGCCCTGGGTTCTCCGCCGCCGCCGGGCCACGGCATACCGTCACAGGCGTTCTCCGCGGCAAACCAGGCATGTTATCGCCTGTTGCCGTCTACCGCTGTGCAGTGAAATTGCGCCATTGTGCTGGACACGTCCCGCGTTGGGTCGGTCCGCCGATCTTCGATATCGCCATGCTGGCTGAGATGCAAGCGGGCCCTGGACCGCCGGAAACGCCACGTGTGGCTCTCCTCACCCGCAGAACCCAAAACCCGCGCGCGACCCTGAGTGCCACTAGATGCACCCGCTCCGAGCACAGGCCGCATACCCCATGGCGCGCGCTCGGACAATGCGGTTTATGACCCCCCGCAGACGCCGTGATGTCGTTCGCCTGTGGTCAGCACCGATGGGGAACCGTCGATCTCGCGTGCGAGATCAAGCAGGAACGTCAACGGGGTGACAGCCTGGACTTGGGCTTAATGGTTCGCGCTCCCTGCGCCACCAAGAACCTTGCCTCTGTGTGGTCTGCGGTGCCCCAAAATCACCACGCACACGAAGTGTTCTGTCTCTTTCCCTGGGGTGAGCCCGGGCCTCTCTCTCGGGTGCTGATGGAGGCTAGGGTTGCTGACGCATGATGTGCAGAGCTCCGTGGCGCATGCAGCTGCAGAGCACGCAGATTGCGACCCCGCAGCACTCACAAGGTGTGAAGCGTTCCGAGGCAGTCTGCGAATTCTGAAAAGCGCCGCTATGACGGCAGCAGGCCAGGCAGCGCCATCTGCGCTTCAGCACTGCGCTGCAAGGATGCTGCGTGCTGCCGCCCGTGCCATCGACCTTCCGGGCCCTGGAGAACCGGCCCAAAGAGTCGCCTTCGACTTCACGACAAGACGATGAGGCTAGATATAGCGTACGTCATCCTCCGTACGGAACGAAGATCGCGGAGTCGATCGACCATCTGGCGCGCGTCCGCCGCACGCATGCACACAACCCTCCTGCGCTACTCCATCCTCGCGGCGGGGCGCGCTCGAGCCGCCCGCGGCGCTCCATCGAGATATAGCGCAGCCTATCGCAGATCTGTGCGGTAGGGGGCAAGGCGCGCACGCCGCGGCGCACCTCCCCCCCCCCAGAGCGACGGCGATATCAGGCTTGGCAGAAGCGCGCTCGTCTTCTATCCGCCGAGGTTCGACAAATGAAAGTCCGTCCGCCCATCCTCCGTGCACTAACCTGCTACGTGCATATCCACATCCACAACCGCATTCACCGCCTCCGATGCACGGACGGACGGCGAGCGAACGAACATACGATGGGCCGTGCTCGCGGTCCGCTCCACTTGCATCGAACGGGCGGCGTCGATGTCGATGACGCTGCGGTCGAGGCCAGCGGGGTGACCGGCGATACCGCAGAAGCTGAGCTTCAGGCCGCATGTGACACCCTCAGCAGGAGGCAGCAGCCTCGCATCCGCCGCGCGGGGACGAGGTCACCCGCCCGGGCGGGCGTGCGCGTCGTCTCGCGCAGTGAGAGCGGCCTCGTGCGCACGCGCGGGCGGCGGGGTCATGAGGCCCCTGCGTTCGCCCGCGCTACGAAGAAGCGGCAGGGCGTGTCTCGCCCGCACGCGTCGCGTGACGGGAGCCTGTCCGCGACTGATGTCATAGCAGCCGTCGGGGCGTACGCACGGCTGGGAACCGTCGGCCGGCGGCCTCGCGTGCTGTCGGGCGCACCCCGTTGTCGCGGTTTGCACGCCCGAGTGAGCGTGGGGCACGGCGGGTGGCGGGCTTGTAACGCTCGCCGGCCGTATCGTGTCCCACTACGAACGGCAGCGCGGGTTCGGGTGGCCCGGAAGCGTCAGGCACGCGCTCAGCTGTTAGGTCGGGTTGATAGAGGTCCACCGATAGCGGGGCTCGGGCGGATGTCCAGGCAGACTCTCGGATACCGACGATCGCGTGTTCGGGAGGCTCTTCGCATGTCCTGAGCATGCATTGAGCATGCATGTGAGCTTCCACGAGTGGCAGGACGAGTGGAAGGATGGATGTTGGCAAGGCACGTCTGCGAGACGTTCTGAAGCGCACGCGGGGACGGCGACTCCACGCAACGGTTCACGGAGGTATTTTGTAGCGATCTGACGTGGTCAGGAGTGGTCATTTGCTCGCTCAGTGCACGGGGTTGTGAGCCCAGCGCCCGTGTGGAGGCGCTATCCGGGGTACAAACGGTAACTGCTCACCGGTAGTGTCCCTCACCGCTGTGCGGTATCATACTTCTTGATCTTCTGTGCAGGGTGCACCCTGAGCCATGTACGTGTTCAGCTATTCTCCGCCGAACATTACAGATACTCTCTTGTGGCGTCTTCTCTGCTGTGGAACCCCTGCCTCAGCCTTTATTCGATAGCACGGTTACCTGACGTTGTCCTAGAGAAGTGTTTCATCCTTAACCGACCGCCGACGTGACTTCATACACAAAACATTGTACGCTCAATATCCTGGGCCAAAACAAGAGACACGTTAATAAGGTTTAAACAACGCCGTGACTTAGCAGGCGTCTGGTACTCAACCTGCGTGTCGACTTGCCTAATATGGCATGGATCGAGGAATGAAACAGAGTTGTATCCCGTGGTGCTCTGATGGTGGGATTTTGATCCTAACGCGGGTCTCCACCAACCATAGGCAGTCCGTCCGGGCCCTATTGTACAAGTCTCTCAGGGCATTCCGCGACGATGACCTCAGGTAGTGGAGGTAACACCGGTAGCACGGTTGATGCGACGGTGAGAGCCGAGCTGCACTTCGGACGTGTCCCACAGCCGTGTACGGCGAAAGAGAGTGGGAGGGTTGAGCAGGGGCCGGGGCACAACCACGGATCCTTCTGCGTTCCGCAGAGAAGACGCACGTAAAGTTGCCTATCCGACTGGTGGAAAGAGGGTGGGGTCCCACGGCGGGCGGTTCGAGAGGTATTGCGCCCGAATGCCTGTACGAGCCGCACTGCGAGCGTGGGTCGACGCGCCTATGAATAGCTGGTGCGGAGGATCCTCTGTCGGATGCAGGCACGTTCCTAGGCCACACTTCCCGGCCGTGTCTGCGCGACGTGCCACGACGCGGAGGGAACCGCTGAGCTGCGGGGCAGAAATTTTGGAGAAAGGTTTGCGGCCTGGAAAGAAGCTGAGTAATTTTGCCGACACCTTGCTGGGTGTCGCAAAAAGTTCCGAGGGATGACATACCGCTAACGCGCTAGAGGGCACAAGGTACGGGGCTAGTGCCTGGGCCTGTCGCCTCAAAACCGGCTTCGGAGCGTCACGCGACGAATTCGAAGACGAGGTCTTCGCAGCGCGACGCCGTCCTGGTCGATCTCGCCGAACATGAGGTGTTGCATCTTCGCCCGGAAGTCGATGTCGAGGTGGTGCTGAGCAACGAGCGGTGACAAGCTCGCGGCCGCGCCGGACGACCGCTGCGAGGATTTGTCACATGTGACGGCCGGATTCATCGATTACTCGCTAGCCGAGCCCCGAGCCGCTCGGACTGGTTTACGTTCGGCTCGAGTCATTCCGCCTCGCTTGCACCACCATCTCGTCCAGGAGGAGCAGGCATTTCGAAGAAAAGTCCGAGAAATGAAGAACCGCATCGTTGACGCAAGTATGTGTCAAAACTCGCCGGGAGATTAACTTTCTGACTTCTCGGCCTCCGCGCATTTCTAGACTTTCCCCGCACGCTCGACCAGCGTGTCTACCACTTGAGCCTGCGCGCAGGCGAGGTGGCCAATCGCATCGTAAGCGGGCGTGCTGCTGCTCGAGGGTGGCAAGGCAGAAGCTGAACGGAGACGCCAAGCTCACCCTGGGCGCGCCTTCGAGGGCCCACGGGATCGCCTCGTATCTCGACGCGACTCCGACGCCGTTCACGCTGACCTCGGAGCGCGGCTTTACCACCATCACCGGCCGCTACAAAGGCGTGCCAGTTTCCATAGTCAGCATCGGCATGGGGCACCCCAACGCAGACTTCTTTGTCCGCGAGGTAAGGGAGTGCCTCACCGGCGACATGGTCGTGGTGAGGTCAATGAACTTTCCCGGACGGCTCGCCCGCGCTTCGCCCTATCTGACATATCTGACATATCGCGACGACGTCATTTTTGCCCAAGACTCGGGTCCTGTGGTGGCCTCATCGATGTGCCAGTCGGGAGCGTCGTTGTGCCGAAGGCAAGCATTGCCGTCTCCAGAAACTACGACTTCGACTTCGTCAACGGCCAATCGGGCGAGCTGCCATACAGAACAAGCAAGCCGGCAGGTCTTCCACTTCGTACCTCCCGCCGCCTTCTGAACCACCTGCTGCAGGTCCTCGCCGACCCCATCGTCCACGATGCTGTAAGCTTCTCGTCGATGACGTCCCTTCCGTAAAGTTCAATGAAGCATTCTACTCCGGCTAGCTCGTCGACGCCCTGAAGAGGACGCGTCCGGAAGGCGTGGCAACCCCGATAGTAGACAACACCTTGAACGCCTCGGCGGACAGGTGTGATCCGGCACCCTGCTTCTCTTGTGGGCGCTCGTCCTAACCCCCTCCGCGCAGCTTCTACTCCTCGCAGGGGCGGCAGACGTCGTTCCCCGACCATAACGCCGACCTCATCGACCGCCTTATGTCCGAGCACACGGACCTCGCGACGTTCGAGGTATGCCCAGAAGCCCCGCCCGCACCCGCCTGTATTTGAAACGCACACCCTTGCCCCCCAGATGGAGACCTTCCACATCCTCCACCTCGCGGCGTGCTGGCGCGCGGAGGCCAAGGACACACCCACGAGCCCGGCGCCCCCGCTCGATCGCGATGCCACCGCGCCCTCGATCTACCCGGCCCATCCGCCGTCTACGCAGGCGGCCATCCCCGATGTCGCGACCTCCACCACCAGTCACGCGCCGCTCAAGCCACCCCCGCGCATCAGGGCGGCCGCTGCGCAGATGGTGTTTGCCTCGCGCACGTCACAGGACTTCATCACTCCTGAAGAAGTGGCGAGCGTGGAGGCGTGGACGGGACGCGCTGTACTCGAGGCCCTCGTCGGACTTGAGATCGAGCCTGACGTAAGATTCACCGGCGTCCAACGTCTACTCCTCCAAGCGCTGACTTTGCCACTAGCGCCTCCACGAAGAGAAGGGAAGCGTCTGGGAGATCAAGGAAGGCGAGCAGGCGCAGACGGTGCCCAGGTAAATGTGCGAAGAATGACCTTGTGCGCACGCAGCGTGTATGCTGCGATAGATGTAGACTAGAACGGAATGGATGTCGGACTGCGCATGTGCGCAATTTCTTTCACTGGGCGGTTGGGTCGCCGACGTGTCCGAGCCCGCAGCTCACCGGCGCGGAAATTCAGAGTTCGGCGTGCATTGCCAAGCACGACCCGCATGCAATCCGCGCAACGATATACGGCAAAGGTAGACCTTCTTCCGATTCCCAGTCATACCATGGATGGCATTGCCGCCGGGACACGGCCAAGATATATACCGACAGAGAGGAGAGCTTTCGTTACGAGGGATGCCGAGATGCGTTTAGTACGAATTTCCCATGCGTCGATGCTAGGGACACGTGTAGAAGCAAGTGCAATGTGTACATGCTATAAGCAATGGTAAGATGTCGCAACTGCGGATCGACAGTGTGAATATTGAAGACCTCGGGCAAGTGCACTGTGCGGCACTCAACTGGAATAGAAATGCAGTGCCGCTTCAAGGCGGCCGGTGTGTAGCGCCAGAGGATGGTACGACGGAAACGCCCGTTCGTGTACGGCGAATAAATATATACGAACAGCCTGCTGGAGGCGATTGAGTATATTCAAACTGTCCTACGGTCATTTCCGCTGGCCCAAGGCTGTGCAGCCTCAGCAGAGATGATACGCCTGGTATTAATATGCCTTACAATAGCGTGATCTATTGCGACGGGTTCCCAGCCGGAGCTCGACTCGCAGCGCAGGGCCGAAGTCTCCAGGAGCCCTCTGACAGCCCTCATCAGCGTAAAATCATTACTCCATGCACGGAAGGGGCCGTCTCGGCGTCGGAACTGGTGCTGGTCCGAGCTCCGTGGGTAGCCTGTCAACCTGAAACCGAGTGGGCGACTGTGTCGCCAGCGTCCTTAAGGTGCTGCGACGATCGGTCCCCGGCAAACAAGCACCTCCAGCGCAGATTCCAGATCGGCGCGGCGTTGTTGGTCCATGGTTCCCACACAATCAGCGGAAGGTTGGACGAAGGCAGGGCCGGGACTAGGAACGCACCAATGGGGACCCGCGGCCCCAGCGCGATTCGGGCCCCGCGCACACTATAGGATCATATGGAACAAAGATGGGGGCCGCGGGGGGCGACAGAAGGATCTCATGGGAGCCCAGAGGCGGAATGGGGGTGGCAGCGCGGTCGCGAACGCGGCCCTGGGTCCGTGTTTGCGCCAGGACACGCGTTCGGGGCGCCCTGATTCGCCCATCGGCACGCCGAACAGTGGAGACTCGGGGGGCGGACCCTTTGGTCAGCAAGATTGGGCGCGAGATAGACGCTACGCTGCCAGGATCGTTCACCCGCGCACAGGCACGCTGTCCGCTGGGAACCGTCTATGTTTGCGCCTGATCATCGGCCTAGAGCGCGCGAGGAAGGGGAACGGCGACGTTTGGCGACCAAAGCGGCGGCCTGAGAACGCGTTGGCGGATCGGGATCGGGGCCCCGAATTTTTCGTGCATGAAAGACGTGGATCCCGGGGCGATCTTCCCTGTCGCATATATATCCGCAGCAGCCGCGGTGGAAAGAGCGTAGAAACTCACCCCTGCCGGCCCCGAGGCTTCGAGGCGTCCATGGACGGGGTGCGCCAACGCTGCGGCTTGTCCCCGAGGGATCCTCGCACAATCCGGTGGGACCGCTTCTCCGCGTACCTTGCCATCTTCTGGCGCAAGTGGGCGCCTGCGATTATTGTGCGGAGTGCCGCTCTCCACACCCTGTTTCTCATGAGAGGCGAAGACGGAGATACACCGTAAGAACGGGGCTCACCCCGCTTCGCGCGAGGGAATGCGCAGGGCCCCCTCGGGCGCGCGTTCGAGACCGCGCTGATGATCAAGACGCGCCGCGCGCGAGCCGTGGAGGAGGGCTTCATAGAGCGATCATGTCAGCCTAGAAGAACGCCAATGAGACATGGGCTGTTGTTAGCGCACCTCGCGTGTGTGGCCAATACAGCACCGGCCCTGCTGCGAGCTTCGCCGCACTCCGTAATGCCGCACTTGTGCTGAATCGGGCGGTCGAGCGTGGTTTCCGAGGGCTGGTCGCCATCGATGCCATCTCCGACGCCTCCCACGTCGCTCGCACGTTCCGCGGCATGTGGAGGCGGGCGCGGCTGGACAGGCACTCCGATAGCGCACGAACGGGTCGAGTATCGCCGGGGGATCTCTCCAATTAGCCAATTAGACTTTCAGAGCCCGTCACGTGATGCCGTTCTTGACGACGCACCTTGTATTCGCCGGCCTGCGACTGACTGGCGATGTTAGCCGGACGCCTGCCCGCGGTGGACAGAACCCAACTCTATCACACCCGGCGAAAGCTTGGGGAATCCTCTGCAAAACACCCCGACGCCCTCCCACCCCCTGCGCCCTCATTCATTCGCCTCTCGGCGTCCTATCGTCCAATATCCGATAATCAACATGAGGAGCTCGCGCGAGAGACCGGAAACTAGGCGTACCACGTACCACGGTGTCCATATATAAGGCCGCCGAGGTGGGACACAGCTGTACCCCAACTGCTTCACTCGGCGCACTGTCGTTCCGCTCTAAACCACTTTCATGCTTAGCTTTCATCTGCACATGGTATGACCGGGCACCCATACCCGGAGACGGGGATGAGGTCTACTGGCTCGCCGGAAGGTTGGTTAGAAGGATGAGGTTAGTCGCCACTTGCTCCATCCGCAGCACTGCGGTAGGCATCACGGCGGTCCTTCCATCATTCCTGCCGCTGCCGTCACGGTGGGAGCGCTCTACTAGTCGCCAACGGCACTAGCGTGTTGGATGCTTTCCCCTGTTATCCGGACGTTGATGGGCCCGAAGGTAGCGCTCGGTCCGTCAGCAATCTAGTAGGCAGAGAGAGTTCAGAGTCAGCATTGATCGATGACGGTGCGAGCCACGGGGCTGCCACTCACCATCGTTGCGAGTATGTTGTTCTCAGGGTAAAGTGTGGCAACGATGACTCTGTTGGACGGCGCCGATGCGTCTCCTCAACGGGATGTCTCGACTTGACGATGACGCCTTTTCAGCGACAGAAAGTTCCATATTGGCTCATGCAAGTTATGCGTAGTGACGAGTCCGAAATCGTCCAAGTTGTAATACACACGGTGGCATGACTTGGCTTCAGTTATCTACCTGATGAGCAATAGTCAGCAACTTGTTGTGGAGTATACCTCTGTAAACGCCGCGCATCACTGCATTTCAGTGGCACGTAAGATGGTGTTGTATATCGCTCGCGGACTAGGAAACCTCAGTGTTGTGTGACCGGTTTGAAAGAGCATGCGTCGCGTACCTGAACTCCTCGGCAGACCTAAGGTACGATGCCCGCTATTCGCGCTGCTTTCATGCTGCGGTAAACAATTCTGCCGCGAGCGACTTGAATTCTCATATATGTCGATGCTTGATAATGTGACCATCACAACGAGAATACGCTTCGCCACTGCGAAAGCAACAGTGGAGAGTGGGGCGCACTTTGTTCACCGCAAGCATCACTAGAAGAGCGCGGAGGACGGTAGCACAACGGACATCTGCGTAAATCACTCTGTGCTATTAGACATTGCGGGGAGAAGTAGACGTGAGAAAGCACGTACCGTTTGTTTCCCGTACTCGCCGCCTTTCAGCGTCGCATCATCGAGTGCATGCTTCTTCGCGGGCCGCCGAATGACAGCTACGTGAGTGGAAGCATTTGCGAATCGCGACGGCACCTTCGAGAGGCCGCCATGTGCACAAGAGAGGAGGCAATGTCCCTAGCGCGAGATATGCGTCCAAGATGTGTACGCCTACCCGTGATTCCACACCCTAGTGCACCGCGAGCAGGTATAGCCTACTTTTCACTCTTGTGCTGCAGGTTGTCCTCGATGCACGAGCAGGCTTCTCACTATGCATGACGAGGCTTCTGTCTGTCATGAGTCCATCCATGCATTAGGAGTTGTCCGGGCCCAACCCCGCTCGGTCTATATAGAGGTATAAGAACGTATCAGGCTCATCAAGGGTCGGGGTGGAAGTCCGTCGTCTCCGGGTCTATCGATAGCAGCGCCTCGTACAAATACACGACGCCGAAGACGAGGAAGAGCCCGCTTGCGGCGAGCGTCACTATGTGCGGGTGAGGACGGGAGTTAGGACCGCACGCGCGAGAGCTTCGAGGCGGGCCGGGGACGCACCGTGCTTCACGGATATTTTCGTCGACACGTACCGGCCGCCCATGACGGCGAGCGCGGTGCAGCACGAGTGTCCGATGACCGTGCCAAATGCGACGACGTACACGTTCTATAAACGGGAGAAGCGGTCAGCGCGTGTATATATAGCGCACGAGGCTGCACCCGACGCACGTCTGCCGCGGCGAGCGCGATGGTTGAGATTTGGCTGCGGTCGCCCCACTCGCCGAGGAACGTGAGCACGAAAGCCTGCACGAACACGGGCCCGAGCAGGTAGCTGAAGAAGTTGCGCGACGCCTCCATGTACCCCTGCACGCTCTTCTTCCGGGACGCCGAGCTCGACCGTCGCCGGACGTGCCCTGGGGCGGTGCCGGCCTCCATCGCCTCGAGCGGGAGGCCGTCCTCCCCGTCGTGCGCAGCGTCGTCGCCCTCGATGTCCTCCTCGGCCTCCTTCATCTCCTCCTGCAGCTTCTCGTTCCCCGCCTTCATCTCGCGCCCCTCCTGCAGCATCTTGAGGCCAAACACGAGGAAGAGCACCGCTGCGCATATTTGTGTCCATTTTCGTGGGATGAGTGTGGGGAGGAGGTGGCCGAGCTCGGCGGAGAGGATGGACATGACGACAAGAGAGCCGAATGCGCCGGCGAAGACGATGAGGCGGGGGTGGCGCATGGCGAGAATGGCGGCTATGAGGAACGTCTTGTCGCCGATTTCGGAGAAGATGATCATGGCGAACGACCGCCAGAGGGCGTGAAAGGCTCCCTCGTCGACCGACATGACACCCGCATCTTGGGCCATTCAAAGTCTATGCACCGTTCGCGTCAGCGTCACTAAGAGAGCTACCTATGCTCACGTACCAAAAAGCTTCGTGCAGAACAGTCGATAGCAGAACAGAAACGGAAGAAAGAGAGAACGACAGAATGTGGTAGAGCGAGAAGTCAACGTCGAGGAGCAAGACGCGCATCACCGTGGCGCGCACGACGCGATGCGGGCGTCTACGCAAGCGAGGTGCGAATCGGCAGCTGAATCTCACTCTCCTGCTCACTCTCGTCGACCACTCATATTCTTCGAGATATAAATCGCTTGATTGTGTCCTCCAACATCTCTGTACCTCACACGGCTATGGACACTGATCGCTCTGAAGGCCTTGAAGTGGGCGAGCCCCAGGAGAGGGTCGATTTGCGCGCCTCGAGTGACGACGGTCTCCCAGGTGCGACAGCGTCCTCCACAACCTTGGACCACCCGCCGTCAACGAGATTTCGAATCGTACGTACTACTGTACTATCGAATATTGACCGTGGTGCTTGAAGCTGAGGCCTGAGGAAGCGCGCAATTGTTGAACGGTGCAATGATGCTAGATATCTCCGTTCGCGAGCGGGGCTCGTTGCATCCACACGACGCTATCGACTCCTGCTCCCCTCTCTTTCATATGGGCAGTTCTGGAACGCTGACACTCTACTCAGAATGACTGGATCAACTTCGCGGCCCTTCCCGTTCTCGGGCTCTTCTACCTCGCTCACGCCCGGTACCGACGATTTTCCCCTCGCCGACTGCCCACTCTCACCTCGATGAGCGTGCACGAGATATACGCCTATCTCGGAGCGACGATGACCCCCACGTAGTCTTCCTGGAGCTCCAGGATGAAGCCCTGCTCAACCCGGATCTCTGCCTGCTTGAAATGACGGCGCGGACGCTCCGGCTGTACTATATCGAACCCATGGCGGACAGCGCATATCGTTTCCTTGATCTTGGAGGTAGGGGCACGCTGGGACGGATACGCGACCGCGAGCCCTCACGACATGCTGCCTTCGTCTTCAAGCTAAACTCGGGGTTAAGTTACTCACCAGAGTGCACCGGGCGTGTTAGGCAAGCTGGCTTGGTAGCACAACCACGTATGGCCGAGCGAAGAAACCTGGCTCAGAACCGCGGTCACCTGGGAAATCCTGTTTGGGCATGCTATCGACTTCAACTCTGTCGCCGACTTCGACCGGTGGTTCACGCACGTCGCAAGCACCGTGCAGTCCGAACCCGATGAGGACAACGACCTGCTGTTTCAATATGCGGTACGGATAGGTTCATTTGTCAAGTTCAGATAGGCATGATAACCCGCGATACATCGTGATGCACAGGACTATAGGGTAAAATCCCTGATCCCCTTCGCGGCCTTGATCCCGCTCGCCATGGCGACACATTGGATGGGGCGGCGTTCGCTTTTCCGACCGGTCAATGGGCTACAGCGGCTGCTCTTGTGGGGATTGGTCTATCCTGGGTATATGCAAGCCTGCCAACACTACACATACCTGCGTGGATTCGAGAACAAACACCAATTCGCGCAAGACCTTCGCGAGGAGTTCGGCTTGGACTCCAAAAATAATCCCACAGATTGATGAGAGCGGAGCGTAGGTGAAAGAAAGTGAGCTACTTTGTTCAAATACATGGACGTATGGTCAACGCGCACCTAGGGCTCATCGATTGAGTGCTTTGAACTCCAATCAACCTTCGCAGACATGTAGTGTCTCACCATCCCTCGAAGCGACCGCCGCTCAGTCATATCTTCGGCTACTGCTGCGATACCTGTGCTGACCCTTCGTATACCACGCCAATACTCCACATAGTGTCTCCACAAAGACGTATTATCGGTACCCACTACTGCCTGGGTGGCCTGTTTCGAACCCGGACAGTAACGCATCTTCATCAACAGAGCGCGTCGAACTCCAATGTATGCCGATGTATGACCAGGCGTACTCGCTATGCAACCACGTACAAACTCCTCCGGAGTGCAGTAGCTCGCTGGTACGCCGTGTCAAATTTTGTGTACACGGGGAGTAGGCGCATCACGTACTTGATTTCCATGCAGTAGCCCGACTCTCCTGCATGGCGGAACATAAGACTTGGACTAGCCACCTTTGCCGCTTTCCATGCTTGGTCTTCACACTTACGAATAGCACTCCTGCCACAGGTGCAGACGAACCTTAGTGCTTAGACTCGCCATCCTCGTCATCATCTACGCTTGGACAGACTTGGGTACAATACTCATCCGCCCTTCCCCCCTCCTGTCCTAAGCGTTCGACGGACAAAGCGTCAGCACCGAGAAGTATAAGTATAACTTTCGATGCCTCTGACAGCACAGTGCCTCTCCCCGCAATTCCCTACAGCATCCCCCGGTGCCCCTCCATTCATCGAATACCCAATCATCCCGGTGCCCACTTCGCCATGAATAACAAGACTAGACCCTCCTACGACTCACACGCCCAGGCGAGCGACATACAGGACCTCGCGACGCAAATCGAGGCCCTCGAGATCGGCCCCGGATCTGTCGGGAGAGCTCTACCCGCAGCTACGGGCAACACCATTGCACGCCCTGCGCAGCGCCGTCCAAACGCAAGCCTGCCTACTGTCGTGATACCACAGCGGGCACCCGCTGTCCAGCGTTCCGCGCCTACCACATCCAAAGTCCTTGCACGCGAGGAGCCACCCCTCAGGAACGCGGACGAGCCTCTGGGGCGCCCCCAGCCCCGCGAACACCAGCTAAAGCAAGAGGCCCCTCCGACGCCAGAGGTGAGGCGGAAACGCGCGCCGATCCCGCTTCCGCCTGCGCCTGCGCCTGCGCCAAAGATCGAGAGCAGGACTCTGTCGAGCACGCGAGACTACTTTCGCGTGCGGATCATCCCACAGGAGGATACATGCACCATCTGGGACGGTGACGGTACCGTTGACGACAAGTGCGTACCCGGTCAGCTTTGATAGTGTTTCCTACATCTAACTGGCTTGCGTTGATTCCCGGTCGTAGAGGGCTCTTCGCTTGGCCGGGCACGCTCGTAGTGAGCAGTTCAGGGCTTTCGGCGTATACCTACGGGCCCGAGGCCGTCAAAGGCTTCTCTATCCAGTTTCGCGCACTTGCCCAGCCGTCTGCGCATACGTCTCGATCTTCTCTCGGAACGCAAGTTGGGGACGGCGGATGGTGGACAGAGTACACAGGCCCCCGCACGCTTGTGGGCATCGGCAGCCTTCCCATCCTCGACGTCTCCCACGGCATCGTAGTCGAGAGTCCGTCTCAGGTAGAGCAGTCGGAGCTTGGCACTTGGTTCATACGGTTCTGGGCGCCCGTGCCGGTCGCTTTGTTTGCGCGTGCCGAGCACAAGTCGTTCGTGTGCCAGGCGAAGGTGAAGATACGGTATGGGGAGTCTGCGGCTGAGGAGGTCTGGGTGTCTGCGGAGGACGTCGTTGTTGGGATCGAGCGGCTGAGGCTGAAGCCAGTGCCTGCGGTGCCTCGCGCGCTTTCGCAATGATCTCATACTGGTATGTCGTTTCGTCCCTTGAAAATTATAATCCAATGTTCTCGTATCTGATCTACTACTGCTCCTCGTCAGGTAGTTTCTCCTTGCGAACGAGCTCGCTAAGTCTCACCTCTTATCGTCTGTGATGTGAGAGTTGCTGCGAGCAGCTGTCCATATCCGCCTACACGTCCACACACACTACCCTACAATGCATATTGTTTGAAGAAATACATGATCATGGAGCGAGGGTAGCAGACGTTACAATAGAGCCATACTGTCCGAGGATCAGTCCATACGAGTCCGGGCCAGAAAAAGTCTGAAACGTAGAGTCCGCGTTCCGTTCGAAGTTCCCAAGAGGCTATCGATTACGAGTGCTGGAGCCTGTATCGCAATGAGAATGACGCAAGGGGGACGCATAGCGGAGAGATACTTACTGGACATACCAGCGCTGGTCGGTCGCGACGCATAGCCCGCCTTGGGCGTTGTTGGCGGGAGCGCAATCGGTAGACAGCCATGTGACGAGTTTGGACTATTCGGCGCCATGTAAGCAAGACTAGTAGCAACGTATGACGAAACGCGATCATACCCATTCGGTGCGGCAGTACACGAGCGTGGAGAAGTCCTGGTTCAGGAAGTACGTGAGGCACGTCCCGTACTGCATCGTGATCTTGTTCGTAGGGGTCTACGAAGACAGACGTCATCAGCCTCGGCGGCACAAGGCGGTTCTAGTATACGTACGCCGGTAGCAGAGACGTTGAACAGCACGCCGATGTTCTGCGAGTCGTACAGCAGGGCATCTGCTATGACGTTGCAGTCGCTAGCGCTGGGACCGCCGGCCGGCGTGAAGCAGAAGGTGTTGCCTGATACGGCGAGGGCGTGTATGAGTACGTCATGCGCACAAACCTGCAAGGTTTACTCACAAGCAGCACCGCAGACGTTGCTGCTCTGCCTCTTAGCAAGGGCAGGCGTCGAGGCGTCTTCGTCGCACTGAGAGTACGAAACCTTGACGTTGTGGTCCTTGCCGATGTAGGTCTCGTACGCGACCTGCTCGTTGGCGCAAGTCGGCACGCCTCCAGAGCCGACGAGGGCAGCAGAGGCTGCGGTAATAGTAGCGAGCACCAGGGAGAAGAGCCAGAAGACTTTCATGTTTGTGGTGTTGAGATGTTGGAAGCGGTGGGTGAGGAGCAACTAGGGCGCAAGTGCACAGCATGAGACGTCACGTCTTATATACGCCAGCCACGCGCGGAAAGAAGGGTGTGATATGAGCCATGTATTCCTTCGACGTGACCTAGAGTACAGCGGTGGAGTAAGCCGCGCGGCGGGGAGTAGTGCCCAGTGCCCCAAGGATCAGCTGAGGCCACGCGAAATTCTTGACCGGTGACAGGTGCCCGCTGCATGATGCCCTACAAAGAACAATTGGGAACTCCAGAGCAGTGTAAAGCAGACGGAAAGCGGCCAGAAGAACCTAGAGGGATGCCCAGGTGATCCTCCACAACGCGGGCGAGCGCTTATGTAAGCGAGGAAGACTGACGGCGTCTCGTGTGTTCGCCGCGCCAGAGGCAGTACGCTCTGGCCAGGAGGCCCAGCACTTAGAGACGTGTGAACGGATGACAGGGCGATGTCGGAATGCTCACAAGGGATAGGGGGCGTAGGCCGCAAAACAAGGAGGCCCGCGAAAGCTCCGAACGAAACAGGCGTGTGCGAGGCGAGTGAGATCTTGTCGCAAGTTGAAAGACTCGAAACCGTTCGAGCTTGAGACGATCAGTGGAGGTCTGCAGTCAACCGTCTCTCAGTACAAAGGACCGTATAAGACCGACAGATGCGAACCGCGAATGCCAAGGTACCATCCACATCCCTGGCTGGAGAAATTAGATTAGACGTACATACCTGAGCGAAGATGCATGCGCATTACCGAAGTGAAAGAAACCTCATGATTGCTGGCGTAGTGGTAGACGGTGAGCCATATTCCGAGCACCTGCAGCCTTACAGTTGGCTCGTGAGGAGACGCAGAGCATCTTCGTCATGCCATTGACGAGTAACGGCAGCACGCTAGAATGAGAGCAGCCCAAGCTGTCGTGTGCTTCTGCTTTGCACAGTTGTCCAGAGGATACATGTAGATGCATAGCCTTTTGCAGAAACAATTGTGGCAGACAAGATTGCAGACGGAGACCAGGTGGCAAAATAGTGGTCGGAGCGCTGCACAGGTCCGAGAGGCAACGGAACAAAGAGAGTTCCGCCCCGGCCTGAGAACGCCGCAGCTGTTCAGGCTCCGATAGTTGTCCGGTACACTCCGACAAAAGCCGGTGGTTAGCTGAGGTGTCGGAGATCGAACTAGCCGGCCTCGAGGCGCGGAGCTGTAGCGTGGCGCTTTGTACAATAGCACACGAGGACAATGAAAACCAGCGTGTTTGCCGGCCGTCTTTTGTGCTCTCTCGCTCACGTCTGCGCGTACATAAAGCTTGTCTGCGTCCAGTTAGGCTGCATCAGTCTTCTCCTCCCCGACTACGCGCCTCTCCGGACTGTCTAACGAGCTGCTCTTGACGAGAGTTCCAGTCACGAATCACACACACGGTCTTTTCCACCACTTCTCTCTTCTGCTTCACCGCGACCGCTACCTCCTACCCAACTTTTAACGACGTCCTCAGCTACACACACCATGAAGCGCACAGCTGTCTTTGCCATCATCTCGGCCACTGTGCCCTACGTAGCTGCTCACGGCTTTGTCTCGCAAGTCGCGATTGACGGGAAGGCCTATGCAGGGAATGTCCCTAATGACTACAAGGGTACGTCTCTCTTTTAATTTGCAATGCCTCGGAAGGGCAGAGAGATGCGAGAAGGTTTGGGCGGATGGGGAAACAACTTGAGGAGTCGTTCTTGGTTGCCTCTTTGGGATGCGCGACACCTTTGACATATGAAGGGACTAGTTGTGCTACGTCCCGGTCCTTTGCATTCTGTCACTTCCTGCTACCTACTCCCACCATGAGTGCCCCTCGCACCTCGGAGTGTTCGCTGTTTTCCGAGTTGTTACGTGCCTCGCGCGTTCCGCTCTCCATTTCCTCATGCGAAGCAATGTCAGGGCCCCGAGCTGACTTGTTTTACTTTACCCAGGCCCGAGCCCGATCCGCCTTATCTCAGACATAAGCCCCGTCAAGGGCGCGTCCAACCCGGACATCAACTGCGGCCTGAACGCGCAACTCGCGGAATTGGTTGTGCCTGCCAATCCGGGCAGCTCGGTCGAGTTCCAGTGGTCGGGCGGCGCCGGCCAGAAGGTGCGTGCACGCGCACATCCCGTTCCGCCAGAACGTTCATCCTGATCCGTGTCCTCGCAGTGGCCACACAATACCGGCCCCCTCATGACCTACATGGCCTCGTGCGGCGACACCACTTGCGACAAGTTTAATGGCTCCGACGCGCAGTGGTTCAAGATCGATGAGGCGGGCAAGAAGTCGGGCGACTCCTCCACATGGATCCAGCAGGATATCATGAACGGCGACTCCTTCACCGTTACCCTCCCCCAAGACCTCTCGCCTGGCGACTATCTCATCCGTCACGAGGTAAGCACTTAACACACACGACGATAGTCCCGGCCGCTGACGTGAATGCGCGTAGATCATCGCGCTCCACCTCGCCGTGACCAAGGGCGGCGCTGAGTTTTACCCGTCGTGCACACAGGTGCGCGTCGGTGGCAGTGGCTCCGGTACGCCCACCGACACCGTGAAGTTCCCCGGCGGGTACAGCGACAGCGACCCGGGCATCTTCGACCCCAACGTCTTCGACTCCGACGACAACTACGTGTTCCCCGGGCCCCCTGTCTCGAACCTCGCCGCGACCTCCGCCGGGATCACGCCCCCCGCGACCGCGAGTGCCACCTTCCCCGCGGAGGGCGCATCTGCGACGGGCGGGTCCGGGTCTGGGTCGGCGACGAGCGCCACCCATGTGGCGTCGCCATCTGCTTCCGCAGGCACGAGCGCCGGTGTCGCCACTTCGGGCTCGCAGTCGCAGTGCCGCCTCAAGAAGGGCTCGACGAAGAACGCGACGTCGAACCTTAGCGTGAGGAACATGCCGCGGCATTACAGCCGGGTTATGGCGCGCATCATGCACTCGAGCTGAGCGCGCGCAGGGGATGGGACGAGGACGACGTAACGACGGATACATCATACAGGGCAGGCTCCTATGACCGCGACGACGTGCTGATATTATTTGTAGTTGTAGATATATACGATCTTTGTAGCGTTTAGTTATCGGGCTTTTAAGGCTGCAATCTTATAGGGCTATTCACGACCTGTCTCTGTGGGACGATCGCTGCAATGCGGGCTGGATGTGCTCAGATATCGCGCACTCCACGAACTTTGACGCGACGTGAGCAGCGATAATCATGGTAATCTCTGTGGGTTTCATGGGAGGGTTTGCTCGGGCATGTATCAATATAGTTCCACTCGTTTACTAACGCCTCTCGAGAGCGGAATTGCTGAGTACTACCCACCGTGCCAGTACACGAAGTTATCGGACTATCCCCGAAGGTTAACGTTCAATTCCTATCCGGAGAAGAGTCAAACAACACCAGCCCCCGCTCAAGAGACCGGTAGTTCTGTGATACCAACATCCTGGTGGAGCCGGCACGCGCCTCCATTTCTAGATATGTGCGCAGATCGCAGTGGGTCCCGGCAACCGAGTAAGCAGCGGACAAGAATGGTCAAGTCCATAACGGAGTGGCGCCCGGGGTGCCCGACGTGCTGGGGCCCGGGCCCGCCGTACACAAGGACCCCTGACAATGGGTGGAGAGGCCTGTTGAGCCGAACCCCGAAAACGACCAAAACGTCCGAGGCTCAACGGGCCTCTAAGCGCCCAATTTTGTCCGGATTGTAGCAGGCATACGGCCCCGGAATCGGCGGGAAACGTCCGGATGACGGGCGCTAACTCCACCAGGCCCTCTCCCGGCCTCCTTCCGGGCGGCCCGAGTGGGCGCTAACAGGCGTCTCCGGCGCCATGTCCGGACGAGCAACAGGCTATGTGGGCGTCAGACCCCTGATTTGTCCGGATTATAGCAGGCGTACCCCCCCGAAAATGGCCAAAGTTGTCCGCATTCCGAGCAGGCATACCCACTTATTGCCGGGGGTCCTCGTACACACAACCACAACCGCTTATTGGCCGGGGGCGTTCGGGCGGCCATTGGCCGCCTGTCAGCGACTCGGAGGACAAAAGCACACATGCGTTGCGAGACGAGTTCAGCCGCAACTTCCCGCCGCCCCGTTCGGGTCGGGTTCCTGTTCTTCCCGGTTCGGAGTCTGCGAGGACGGCGCCCTCGAGCGCAGTCCGCGTGCTCTTGCTTGGTTTTGGGACAGTCAGCCTGGCGAAGGATACGTGCTGTGCCAATAGATCAATTTTTTTGCTCTCTCTGCGTGAAAGAAATACAGTAAAATTTACTGACCACCATACTTATGCTTGGTACCAGCTAGCAGTGGATGTTGCTTGAAAATCACCTGACCATCTGTAGCGGAGCACCGTCTGTCGGACGCCTCATAATCACGGATTGATCACCGTATCCCGAGCTACATTCACGTCGTAACTCGGATATGGAAACGGATATTGTGCTCCATGATGGCTGACGCACTGACGGTCTGGGTTTGTGGTGCGCCTTCGATCAGCCTCGGACATGTGCGAGTCCTCTGCGGTCGGTTCTCTGTGCACATGGGCTCGATTGAGATCGCTGAGAGAAGCTTCGAAGCCCGGCGGCTGACTTGGACCCGAGGAAACTGGGGTCTGCCCTGTGCAACGTCAGATGATCGCGCAATCCAGCGCCGGCATCCTGCCTGGCTACGCAGGCGAAGCCATTGCACGCGTGCGCTCGGGTCGGTGATCTGCTGCACAAGCAGGCTGGATGGTGCGAAGCTGAGGGAGGGGAGGCGGCACTGGATGAGCGGATGTGGGGGCGGATCTTAGTGGCAGCCCGATATGGGAGACATGTTGCCGGATATGGACGTGCCTGCGGTTCGTTGTGAGCCCGCGCGCGAGTTTGCCGCCTCGCCGGCGATCGTCTCGTTCTCCCATCAACGCCTGTGCGCAGCTGTGGGTCCCGCGAGTCCCGCATCCCCGTCAGTGGTATGCTGCAACAGCATTCGCGTTTGCGTACCCGCGTGGACGTCGGAGCACAGCTCGCCGTGCAGATATGGAACGCAGGTGCGTACGGCGCTCCCCATTCTCCCGCTGCCCGACCCTCGCTGAGCAGCAGACTGTGCAGCGACAAGAGCTCGTCGATCGTTGTGTCCAGGCTCTCCCGACGGGAGCGTGGGGCTCGCACAACTTCGTCCAGGAAAGGGATAGACTGCGTCCAGAGATCTGGCATTGGGCACTGCCGATCTGCAGCAGATCCTAATTGGGCCCGATCGACCTCGGAAAGGAGCGTCTCGCTCAGTGCGACGCTCACTCTCCCGCGGAAGCAATGGATATGGCATCCGAATATCCGTCGCGCATTTCCTTCTTCCTCCATCCTTCTTCCACGCCTCAAAGTCTATATCTTCAGCCCTTCCCGGGCTCTGCCTCGTCCATCATTCCTTCACCATGTCCACCGCACACCTATCCCTCGACGACTACGCCTTCCCTGGCCCGAAGCCACACTCTTCTTACGAGCTCTCTTACGCCCTGGATGCCCACCACTCGTCTTCACTATACCCTCACGCTGGTTTAGACGCTTCATCCTCCAACCCGCACCGCGACTCCTCGGCGCACTTCCAGCACTTGCCGCCAGACGCCCCGCACCACTCCATGTACTTGCCCGACCACCCAGAAAACTTCTTGGCTCAGTACTACGGCTTGGGATACCCCAACTACGATGCACACTTGCCTCCTTACGCCATGGCGCAGCGCCCGCCTTCACCCCGGACGCTTTACACCGCTAATCCCGGCTGGGGAGCCCCCGAGGGCTACGGAGCGCCCGTAGGCCCGACGGCGTCCAGCTCGACGTTCCTGCACAACCTCCAGAACGTTATCGACTCCTCGCACACCTCGCAGGTCCAGCAGCAACAACAGCACCAGCAGCACGAACACTCCGCTCAGGTCGCTCAGCAGCAGTCTGTCGGGCCGTCCTCGTCCTCGTGGACGCTGTCTGGCTCGCTCGACCCTGCCACCGGCGTCTTCCAGCGCAGCGTGGAGCATCCTCGCCTTCGCACAGCCCAGGCGTGCGAGAAGTGCCGTGTTCGCAAGGCAAAAGTACGTTGTCATATCCCATTCTCGTCGACATTATCTCACATGAACTCGGCTTACAGTGCAGCGGCGAACACCCCGCTTGCCAGCGTTGCATGTCCAGGGGTCTGCAGTGCGAGTACGCCCCGGAGCGCAAGATGCGTGGACCCAACAAGCAGAAGCGCAAGAGCGTCTCCCAGCGTCACGAGTCTTCGCCTTCGGGGGACCGCAGGAGCTCCATCGCATCCATCTCCTCGACGATGTCCTCCAGCTCGGACGCATCTGTCTACGATGCGAATGCAGCCGCCGCTGCCGCGGCCACGGCTTCTGTCAACCGCAGCGCTACTCGTCCTTCTAGTCGCAGCAGCGCCCAGGCTAGCGTGCCATCCTCTCCCGAGGGCTCACGCCCTCGCTCCACCACTATCGCCCTCGGTGCCATCCACCGCGCGGCTGAGTACGTACCCAGTCCCCTGCAGCGCGGTACGGGCTCTCCTCCCCTGCGCCAGCGGCCACCGCCGCTCGACCTGAGCGATGCGCGGCAGTTCAGCGCGCGGTACCCCACCATGCTAGCGCAGTACACCCGCGGCGGGGAGCCTATCGGCGCGTACGGTTCCGCGGCTGGGGCTGGGCTGAGGGGCGAGGAAGTTCCCGACGCCCGTCGGCCGTCGCTTCCCCCGTACCTCGTCGAGGCGTACTCGCGCATCGCGTCCTCCCACCACGGTGCACCTCCGCAGGACGCTGCAGCGTACCACGAATCATTTGCATTCGTCGCTCCCCCCACCTCCTTCGCCGAGTCATCAGACATGGCTCGGTATGTCCCCTCCCGCTACCACTTCCTAACCCCTCGCTAATCGGCGCCCCCTGTGTTCTCCCCTCCCCTCACAGCTCTGACGCCCTTGACTCCTACATGTACCCCGCCACGTCCTCGCCGCACGACCTGAGCGCATTTCTGCAGAGCTCGCCCACGGACGCGCTGTCCGTGTACTCCAACCCGCGCTCGAACTCGTCGGACGTCTCCGCGCCGATCACGCCGCTCTCGCTCTCTGACAGCGGGAGCATGTTCGACGGCGTGCCGCCCGAGCTTGCGTACCCCGCGTTCGAGTCCGCGTTCACGCATGCCGCGTCCGCCGAGCCCGAGGCGGCCGAGGCTGCGCCGGGCTTCAGCGAGCATTCCTACCTCGCGGACGGTATGCAGACGTACGGCGATATGGAGGACGCGTTTCGCCCGAAGAGCGCGCCCGAGTCGCTGGGCGCGAACTGGGAGGTGTCCATGGATGACGAGACGCCGCGCGCGGACAACGAGCGCAAGCTCTCGCATGTCGGCCGCCTCATGGCGGACGCTGTGCTCGCATAACAGGGCCGTACCGGGTCGCTTTCTCTCAGTATCTTTTAGACGTCTCGTCCCTCTACCTTATTTCCTACATTACTGTGCTCCATTTCGCGCTTCATCATGTTGTATCCATTACTCTGCTCGCTGCATCCTGTTGTATCCATTAGCCCCATCATCCGTACTGTAAGCATCTACTAGTCTTTCGCTGCTGTGTCCACTAGAAATCCAATGCTTTACACCAATCCCGTTCGGCTGCCTCAAGCCAGTCATCCACTGCCCGCAGCACAGATCGAACGCTTTCCTGCGCAAGGCCGCCGCCAAAAAAAAACACCTCGCTCTCAGAGAGCCGAGCGATGCCCAACCAAGCCCGACCGGGCTTGGACAGGCTTAGACGTTTGTTTCCGCATCTCACCCAAAGTCCGACGGCAAGGACACCGTGCGTCGCAGGTCGGCGCGCCGCGACGTCGCACGTGATTGCGCGATCCCTCGCCGCAACATTGCTCAGGGCAGTCGCACTCTATCGCGATTCGCTCGCGGCGCTGCGTGGCGGGCAGACAGGAGCTCTGTCCCTCGCGCGCGCCGGGTCCAGTCGCGATCGGCTGCGCTTGCGCGGCGGGGCCGCCACGCAGAACCTGGGATGTGGCACTTGGGAGGCGCGACGGCCCAGGCGTGCGCGCGAAAAGTGCGAAACTGGAAGGCGAGCGTGCGTGAACTGGTACAGGTTGCGGGATCGACGGTGCGCCGTGGTCACCTGCGTCCTGAGCCGCCGGGAGTCTGAGATGGGAGAGGCAGGGGCGAGTGATCGTGGATCTGCAGGTCCTAGGGGATCCAGGTGTGTACGCTGGATACGAGGACTCGTGAGCGCGAGGCTGCTACGGGCTATTGCGCGCCCGGTGGTGCGAGGCAGCGCAGTAGACGGTTGTGGGTGGTCGTGGTCGCACGGGCTGTGCGCCTCGCCTGCGACGTGTGGTAGATGGTCAATCAGACGATGTATCCAAAGCAGACGGGCTCACGGTATCTTGGCGGATCCGGTATCTTGGCGGATGTATATCATCAGCGGTAGGTTCAGTGCGCGCAAGGTCCGGGCACTCCTGAGTTTATCGTGGAGCGATGCGCGCACGCCAGATCGCCACACGCTGTTCGAGTTCGAAGGAACGACAGCAGACATCATGTGTACGATAGAGGAAGGCCAGGTCCAGGCCGGGCAGCAGCCTTAGCGTGAAACGTCTGTATTCAGTACCAGCGCGCCATACGGGACCGGAGCGCCGCCCCAAGATCGCCATGGCGGTATTACAACGGTGTGCGCCAACATGTCGTTTGCGTCCAAGCGCAATACGGAATACAGGAGCAGTCGTTCCAAGAAGAGAGGGTATCCGCCGCACGACCGAGCGCGCGACATCGAGTCGACGTCACAAGCGGGGCAGCATCCAAAGGGTCACGGGCATCAATTGGAGACGGAAACGACGAGGGACCACACGGAGGTGATCGTCTGGATAACGGTGCAAATGCCGAAGAAGACGGCGAGCACCGCGCCCCAGAACATCCACGGCTCGCCCTTCTTGCGCTTGTGGATGTCGCGCAGGAGGCGGCGGTACCAGTGCCGCCGCCGGCGCAGCTCCGTCTCGATGATGTGCACCCGCCCAGCGAGGAGCTGCCGCAGGCCTCGTGAGTGCCCGAAAGATATGGATGTCAGGGAGAGCGGGGCGGGGGCGTACCTGAGGCGGGTGGTAGGGCTTCGGATCCTTGTGCTTCTTCTCGATGATGCTGGAGACGACGGTGAGGTCGTCGTACTGGCCCCGCCGCGCGCGCTCGTCGTCGATCTCAATCATCCCGAGCGAGATCGGCAGCTGGTACTTCTCGCGGAACTCCTCCTTGACGAGCGCGCCGTATGACTGCATGATCTCGTGTCCGTAGTCCGCCATACCGATCGCCCTGCCAAATTCGTCAACGGCGGAAAAAAGAGATCGAGCGCGGTTGCCCACACGTACCTGGCGACCTTGTTCCGGTCGTAGCCGAGGAGCAGCGTGATCTGCGCCGTGGAGAGCACGTACACGCTCACGGCATTCCCGTTAAGCTTCAGGTGGTCGAGCATGATCGGCGTCGGCTGGATGATGAAGTCCTCCTCGATGAGCTCGCGCGCGCTGAACGTGAAGCGCTTCGGCTTCTTCACGCCCTCCGGGACCGGCGGAAACACCATATTCACCGCGCCTGCGAAGGTGGGCGGCGGCGCTGGCACCAGGGACAGCGAGAGCCCGATGACGCACAGCAGGCCGTCCATGAGCAGCCAGACGTACTTCAGGTGATCGGCGTGGGGCTGTCCATCCGCGCCGCATGTAGTCAGTCGTGCGCGTGCGCAGCGCGGTAGCCGTATGCACGCACCTTGTCCTGCAGCTTCGCGGGCCAGTGCGGCGTCGCCTTGCGCTCCTCGACGAAGCGGTCGACAAGCTGGTCCTCCCACGGGCGCTGGTCGAGGTACGTGACGAGGGCGCACATGTTCTCGACGCTGTTCCGCGCGCCGTACCCGTCGAGCTTGAGGTAGCAGATGTTGCCCGTGGTCGGCTCGGGGAGGCTGTCCTTGTTCTCGAAGAGCGCCTCCGCAAGGCGCGAATAGAGCGGCGCGGTGAAGAGGCGCCATGCGATGCTGGTCCGCGCAACGTCGACATCGTCGGGCGAAGGAGGGCGGACTGGTACAGACGGGGCTGCACGCGGAGGTGCAGGGGCAGTTGGGGGCGCGGATACGGGTGGAGTCTATGCATACATTCAGTCGTGGAAGCGAAATGGCGAGCAATCATACTTACGGAAGCAGAAGAGTTAGCAGGCGGCGGCGGCGGAACGACTAGGGGCTGCGGAACGAGAGAGGTAGCAAGGGATGCATCATGCGCCGCCGTGGACTGATTCGCTACCTGTCAATTGCTCAGAACCATGGGGCATCATCACGTTTGTGGGCGTACGCACGAACGGCTGTGGCATTGGGGGTGCCTGTCCGCGAGTCGGCTGTGGGAAAACCATAGGGACGCGCATTGGAGGAGGAACAACGGCGCCGCCGTTGGACGGCCCTGCCTCGGGTTGACCTTGCTCTTCGTCGTTATCGGGCATCGATTCTATAAGTCGTGCTAGAAGGAACGCATTGATGAGCGCGTTGAGGTTGCCTACGTCCTGCTGAAGGTGATCTCGTTGGCTGATAATGAATGCTGCGTCATGAGAGTAGCTCACCAAAGGTATCTGCTCTGCCGCGTCGTCGTTGGTAGACATGCTGGGGTGCTGCTGTATCACACGATGGGATCTAGTGGCACCTATTCGCGCGCACTTGAGGGGGTTTTATTCTGCCCTCGACGAGGCGCTGTCAACTTCGCGCTGCCGTACGTGCGGAGATGTCACACAGCATCGCATCGGCCAGGCTGACCAAAAAGGCTTCCCAGAAGAACGAAGGACTGGTTGACGCACCGCGCCGAGTAGAACAAGCAAGATCAACGAGGGACAATGCACAGCGCAACGGTACTAGGCAGTTCTATGAAATCGAGAAGCCAGATGATCGTAGGGATCCGTCCGGGGTTGTTACCTCTTCGTGCCCTTGCCCATAGTGTGCTGATATTTGAGTTCAGTCAGCGGCGACATGCAGAAGCAGATACATTTGCTGCGCCGAAGCGGGGGCGCACGGAGTCCTCATGTAGCAGCACCGTCTCGGGGACGTCTTCGCGCACTGGTTGGTGAAAAGCACGGACCGTGCACGTAGAGTTCCTGGAGTCGTTGACGTATCCTTCGAAACCTACATTGAAAACTTGGGCAGCGCTCCGATAAAATTACATGAAGCTTACGCATAGGGTCTTGAGACATGATGGGGAACACACCATCGCAACGTGCGCTCACTTTTCGTCTAGTGTACACACCAGGCTTGTCACAACACATGAGGGACAACAAAAAGAGGACCATCTCTTCTTCTGAGAGTCTCTCATTCGGAGACTACCGTCGAAGAGGACAAGGGAACCGGGCCTCAGGGACGTCTTCGCGCACTGGTTGGTGACAAGCACGGACCGCCCATGGGGAGTTCCTGGTCTTGTTGACGTCTACTTCAAATACCATATTGAATACTTGAGCAGCGCTCCGATAAAACTACATGAAGCCTACACAACGTTTCTTGAGATGTGACGAAGAATGTATCATCGCAACCTGCACTCACTTTTGTGTCTAGTGTACACAGCAGGCTGGTCGCAGAACATGGGGGATAACAAAAAAGAAGATCGACTCTTCTTAGTGCCTCACGTTGGAGAGCAACCGTCGGAGAAGACAAGGGAACTGGTGTCGCACCAGGGTAACTATAGGGCTTCGGCGGCGGAGATGTACAATACTGGGAATAATCGTTAGCGATCAGATAGACCGAGCCACGGGGACAGCACTGACCATTGTTTCCCCTGATGAACGCGTCTCCGTATTTGTTTGTTACTCTCCCGTTGACGTGCTCCTCCGTTTGTTCCAGGGCGATGTTCATGTAGCCATCCAAGCAAGAGAGAATGCCTAGTACAGCCATATGTAAGCCATGCGTACACATACACCAATACACCTTCGCCTTGCGCACATACCTCGATAGTCTACGCCTGAGGTTAACCGTACGACGACGCGTTTGCCCACCACGCCCTTCAAAAAGTCGGTCGGCGAGCCAGAGGTCATAGGAGGCGGTGGCGGCGATGGCTCAGCCGGCGCAGCGGGAGGAGGGGGTGTAGACTCATCCATTCTGCGTGCTGAAGCTCGTAGGGGACGTGATGGTCGTTGCGGACAGTGAGCTCGCGCGACAACTGCAGGCTGCAGGCGTCCTTAGCGCTCATGATAGGCGCCTCTAAATCCGAGAACATCGGAAAGTTATGTTCTTGCCGTCCCACCACGGGCCAGCACGGGCCTCGCCGTTGATCTATTCATGAATCAGGCTCTACCGTGCTTTGCGCACCGCTAATTCCGCTATCACTCGAGAGACCACCGTCATTGTAAGGACGACCCTAGCACGGAATGTCTCAGGCTAGCGATAGCAAACATGTCAACGGGACGCTAGGACACTTCGTGGGAGGGGAAGGTTCGCTGGTTCGTCTCTTGCGATACGCGTTCCTCTGCGTATCGTACTGATACATGAGGTACCGTACAGTCCCCGGATTTCTATTACTGGTTGCTGGCCGGGCTGGCAATAATGCGCGGACGCCGCCATTTCTCGACGCCCTCCGCGTCCCGGGCCTCAAGCGCGTGCTATGTTCCGCCGTTATGGCAGAGATACGGCGTGCTCGCCTCAGACGGTCTGGGTAACATCGATATGCAAAGAACGCAGCAGCAAACGAGGAGCGACCGGGATCTGGACGCGGTGGAGACCAGAGCGCTGTTACATGCACAAACGTGGCTGAAGACTAAAGCAAAGCCGACGTCCGTGTCCTTTCCCGATACAGACCCTGGTGCGTAGCCAGCTCGTACCACTGGCAAGATGTTGACTGAACCGTGATGCTCAGTCGGCGTAGGACTCCCATCCCCCGGAGATGGTCTCTCTTACCTTGCATGGAAAATCCGTGGACATCTCTTCCTGGACGATCGCGCATAGCGTCACTTCTATCACACACTGGCCCTACGCTATGCAGAAAAATACCCGGACATCACCGTGGCCGACTGGGACGCCTGCGTAACCTACGTTGCCAGTACCGCTTTCGTGGAGGATACAGCTTCGCCGATGTTTGTGAGTGTGTCCCCCCGCTGCCAACTTTCGGCAATAGTTGATAGGCAACTGCTCATTCACGTGTGTCAGAACTTCTCGCTACGTTCCAGCGTGGTGTTCATCGGTGCTGTGGCACTCAACTATATGACATCGCGATGGGCGGCGCGACCTCGTATGCTGCTCCTCGGTCTGAACCGCGTCGTGCAGCTGGGATGGTACTGCTCGACAGTCCCGCTCACTTTGGCGCTTGTACCATCGGTGTTGCACTATCGGCGCCCGCTGCGGCTGCAGGATAAGGCACGCGTGGCCGAGATGCTGGGCGAGGGATACCGGGGTGTCGATTGAAAAGTCGGCCTGCGCTCGGGCGGGTGAGTACCCGGTCTCGAACTCGCTCGTGGCGCGATCTTACAGGGGTCAGTAGACGTCGTTCGCGTTAGTCTGTTGCTGTGTAAGTTGCTTTCAGTATTATAGTATTCACGATCTAGTAGTAGTAACATATACCTCCCACCGCTCTCACACGCTGTATCCCTTACTTTCCAAATGTAAACTGCTCTCCACTCCGGGGATGTACGGGATCCACCGACGACGAAAAAAACCTCACTCACTCACTCACTCGCATCTCGGGGAAAGCATCGATCCACATGTCAGGTCGCTGCGCGTACGTGGTTCCTCAGCGGATCCTGGAATGCCCTAATATCACAATTGGTTCGCGACCGCGTTCGATGTTTAGGCCGCAACATACATCTCGAGGAGGGCACCAGAAGTTGACGCCCATCATATTCTTTCCGAAAACATCGGAACGCCTTGCCGCCTAGCCGCGCCGTTTTCGGCTGCCGGCTCTCTCCTGAGTACCGTTCCTCTCTTCAGCTTCCTCCCGACATGTTGTAACACACTCTGGGGACCTGGTGCATTAGAGAAATCTACCAGTTTTTGAGTCTCTGTCCAGTCCGATATCAGGGATTACGACTCTCGTGTTCACAGGATGGCTGGTCATGCCACTGGCGAACATGCCGATGGGAAGCTGGGGAGCTACGTTAGAGGGGAAGGATTCTTGGTCCGTCTTTTACAATGTTGCGCAGCCCTCTCATCGTCACGCTGATGCATAGACGTACATATGCATTTGACGGTTACCAGGTTGTCAGCTTCACCACTGGGCACTAGCTTGGCTTGTCACAAGCCTCGCTCTCGACGTGCGCGGCCGGCGCCGTTCCCCTAAGGTTAAACCCGTCACAAGCGTGTATCTCCCGTCGAGAATGACCGGGTATGGCGTAGTTGCTGCACATATCCTTGCATTGTCCCCAATAAAAGGGATGGTGGAGCAGGCGGAGAGCGACCTAGATTTGCGAGCGGTGGACAAAGTGTCAAGGCTGCAGGGACGAGCGTGGCTTGAGACCGAAGTCTCTCCATACCCTGCGTCGCTTTCCCCGGACCAGGACCTCGGTGCGTGACCAGTGTATCTTCTCCCACAAACATTGTACCGACGCACGACGCTCAGTCGGATCGGGGTTGCCTCCTCCCCCCGGCGACGGTCTATCGTACCTTGCATGGAAGATCCGGGGTCATCTATTCTTGAATAAACGTGCATGGCTCCACTTCTATCGTACACTCGCCCTGCGCTACGCGGAAGAATATCCGGATATAACTGCGGCCGACTGGGATGTCTGCGTGACGCACCTCGCGAGTGCCGCGCTCGCACCAATGCATGTGAGTGGATTTCCCCTACCCCTGACGTTTGTCGGGGCCCCCGAGTCGTCCTTGTATGTACGTCGTATGCATGGTGGCTGACATCTACGTTAGTATTTCGCGCGGCCCTTCGCCTATACATTTGTGGGCACGACGGTGTTGCACGGGCTCATGGCTTGGCGATGGACATCGCGCCCCCGCCTTGTGGTCCTCGGTCTGAACTGTGTTGCACGGGCGGCGTGCTTCAGTTTTGCGTGTTTGGTCACTCTGCCTCTCCTGCCATTGGTGCTGCACTATCGTCGTCCGCTACAGCTGCAGGACAAAGCACGCGTTGCGGAGATGTTGCGCGAGGTGTACCCGGATGTCGAGTGAGTAGCCGGTTTGCGCTGGTGGGTGCGTCTCTATTCGCCCGTGATGCGATCTACAGGGGCTATATCCTCCCCGCCCTCCAGAAGAGCGCGGTAGGTCCGCCTCCGGCAGACCAGGAGCGTCCGGCGTTTTCTGCGTTGTTTTGTCGCTTTTTGAACTGCTTATGATATCGTAATTTTCTCCCTGTTGTACATATCCCACCGCTCCTCGCATGCTGTATCCCCTGCTCTCATATTTATACCATCATCCCTACTCGTATCTCTTGGAAGAACTTATTTACATGGGCGAGGCGGGCCCACAGCAAACGCGCTCGAAGAGACGAACCGGGTACTCACTTCGAAATTCGTTTTCCAATCCTCCCCACATACACACGCCTAGTATCTCCTTGGCATCTGAGGAAGGCTGAAGGCTGACTCGGAACGCCTGCGTTTAGTAGCCGTAAAGCACGCTGCACTCTTGCCGTGGAATGGGTTACAGTGTCATCTGCTTGGCGCGATCGTGTACGCATACAGTAGAGATAGCAGCACTTCGCGTACCTGCATAACCAATGCCATTCCCCTGAACCCTCAGCACAAGCGCCGCATTGCCCATTGCCGTGTCGTACAGCGCATATCGAGAGCGGCAGCGTCTGATAAGGCCCTCGATGCATATATCGTTTGACCAGTCCATGTTCAGGTTCGAGAAAACTTCAGAATGATGAAGGTTTTTGAGGAGGATCGTTTCGGAGCATGTCATGAGACTACAGCACTCACTGGATTGGCTCAACTTGTCGGCCGAGTCCAATAATAACGCGGGCATTGGCAGGCCTTCAAGGTACTAAGTCAGGTAGGACTGACTCATACCGGGCCGGCAAGATGTTTCGTGTGCCACGCTGCGCTGGGCAAGAACATTCCGAGCATCCAAGAGGGTCCGTGTGGGTGGTTGCGGGCTCGTAGATATCGACACCGCGCATGCAGGACGTCGTACTGCCAGGAAGCGGGGATGGTGGAAGGAGGCGGATTACGTTCGCGGCGCTAGACGAGCAAATCTTGGTGGCGTCCATATAGGCGCCCATCCGTTGCGGCGATCGGCCGGTTGGCGTGCACCGTTTCCCCGCGTTTCTCCTCTGCATATTTATCTGGTCCCGACCACCCATGACTATCGAGCCTCCTCTTCATCCCCATCGTCGACGACAACGCCGACAGCACCTCTGGACTCAGCCACAGCGACGAAGCGCGGCATGAGCGACCCGCGCCGCTACGATCCTCGGCTCGGGGACGAGGATGAAGAACCCGAACATGCTCTTCCACCTCGCTCGGTGCGCCATGTGCGCATTCCAGACGGGATAGGGCACGATGCGGAGGATTCCTCTTCTCCGTTAGGCGGCGCGCGAGCGGAGAAGGGCCACGCGGGGCGTGAAGAGCCCCGGAGAACACCTCCTGTGTCTCTGGCGTCGCGCATTGCGAGGTGTATCCCGCTGGACCTCTCCTGGATTCCGGCGAACTCGACGTGGTCAAAGTGGAAGCCCGCGCTTCGTTGCGCTGCCGTTTGCTTTGTTTCGGCGGTGTTGATGGTCATCCCGAGTGTGTATACTCCTATGGGACAGGTGAGCATCTCTTCAAACCTCTTCGAAGTTCAAACAACGCCTCTCGCAATTTTTTTGGATTGGGTCTTTGGGCGGCTTGAAATGCGGGGTATCTGATAAGAGCGGTGGTAGTGCGAGGGATTCAGAACGCTGAACCTCCGATTTCGTCCCTGACCCCCTCTCACTCTCACCGTTCTCCGCCGCGGTCCAGCATTTCTTTACAACACATATTTTCAATCCATATCCATCATCTTTTTGGTTGGAGCGCCGAGATGTGGCTGGTGATCAGCAATATCCTACCATAATTGAGGCCGAATGGAGGGATAGAGAGCGCAGGTCGCGTGCATCTGTTCTTCCGACCAATCTTTCTTATGTGCACCATACTTACAATCCTACCATCTTGCAGGGCAGCTTCCTGATATTGATATGTAAGTGATGGCCTGCGCAGCGCATGTATTCCTCTGACGCCTAGTAGCATCCTTTTTGGATGTGCCGTCGGACCCGTTCCTTGCTGTACTCGAGCGCGAACTAATCTTCCTGACATTTGTTGTCGCTGCATGGGCGTGAGTGCTCTTATTTTACTTCGACGCTCTAAGACTCATCACTCTTTTGTAGATACTGCTGTCTGGGCATCTTTCTCGCCAGTCTTGCTCGAGTACACACCGACTACAACGCCAGTCTGGTCGCCATCCAATCAGGCCAGTATGTGGAAGCGGCTCCCACCGTGATTCTCGCGGTTTTCGTGTTCTTCGGCTGCGCCTTTTTCCTGTTCGTCAAGGCGCGCTTCGGACCCGGACCCTATCTGTTCGCCTCGATCTTTGGGTGTATCTGCATCGACATCTCTATGACCACGGCGGTACTGTTCCCATACCCGTATTACCTGGTGGGCTCGGTGATTGCGATTCCGCTCGCAGTACATTGCGGGTTATGCATCTTGTTCTCAGCGATCATCTTCCCGTCCACGATCACAGCCCAGTACACCCACACACTCTACGCAGTGCTCGACCCTTTGAACGACTTTCTCTCGAACCACCGGAGGGTTCTCACCCTAGATCCATCCTCGGAGGAGTTCAAGTCCACCGTAAAGGCCATCACCGGCGCGCTCGGAAAGTCTGAGGGAGGGCTTGGGCAAGCGGCCGCCAACGTGCGACTGCTCAAGCAAGACATCGTCTACGGGCGCTTCTCGCCCACCAACATCGGAGCGTTCCAGCCTATCGTCCGCCGTCTGGTCACCCGCGCAAATGGGATGGACATCTTCTTCACGCTCATAGAGCCAATGAGGGAGAAGTTCCCGGTCACCCCGATTCCCTCCCGGCCTGCAACCCCTCGTACCGGCACGCCCATGAGTACGCGCCCCGCATCTCCGACGTCGCCTAGCACTCCTCTCCCCGGCTCGCCTCCGAACGGGCTACGGGAAGATCCAGAGCAGGTAGCCCGGCGGCGGCGTAACCTGCAGAAACGGGCCCTGGAGCACTCGCACGGGCACAAGTCGTTTTCGCGGAAGCTGCACATGCGCCTACAGAAACACACCGAGGAGCACCACCACCACCAAGTGCATTTCTCGCTCCTCAATTTCGCGCATACGCTCTCGCCGCTTGCGAGGGTGTCCACAACAGCGTCGGCGGAAACGGCCGTGGGCGTCTTCGAGTCCCAGCGATACATGGCGATCGAGGCGAATCGGCTGACGCACCCGGACGAGAGCGACGTCACGGCGCACTTCGTCCAGCTGCTGCAGGGATCGTGCGACGATCTGCTTGAGACCACGCAGGGTGTCGTGAAGGGCGTCCAAGCATGGTTTGCTGAGGCGCGAAGGGGCAGCTTCGGGGGCAGGGCGAAGATCGAGAAGGCACGGGCCGAGCGGCTCGCGAAGTTGGAGGCGCTCAGTCAAGGTGTGAAGGCGGCTTTGCAGCGGTTCAAGCAAGACAAGAGGTGCGTGGTGTTGGCCGTCTGAGAGATCAGCTTGCTCACTAGTTGCGACTAGACATCGCGTTTTGGATCCGTATCGCTCAGCGTTCGACCCGAAGCATGTTAGCTCGATGGGCGGCGTTTCCGAGCCTCCTCCGCACCGCTACCTCTTCCACTGTTACATGTACCAGTATCATCTCATGCGTTTCTCGAGTATTCTCACTGAGCTCGTACGTCCTCTGTTGGCAGCAAACGGGTACATGCGCTGACGATTCAATCCGTGTAGCTGGATACTATCATCAAGCTGGAGAAGGAACACCCGAAGGCGCGACTGTGGTGGCCGGGTATTCCGATCCGGAAGATGCTTGAATGGAACCCATGGAACCCGTCGGAGGACATGGACAGGGATGACGACGAAGACCCAGGTATGTCGGTCGTGGTTGGTCCTTACGCGTCACTCACATAGCTCGTAGATATCATCCAGGGCATTCAGCCGGAATGGAATGACGATCTCGGGACAACGCGACGGCGCGATCCCGATGCCCTTCCTCCGACTAATGCATTCCAGCATGTAATGCACTGGGTATACGAAGTTGTTACGGCGCTGGGTCGTGGGAACGCTCTGTTCGCTCTGAAAGCTGGGTTGTTAACAGGTATGGTGCCGTTCCACGTCTTGTGCGATCTGTGTACTGATCCATTTCAGTCATACTATGCATACCTAGCTTTTTGAAAGAGACAGCAGCCTTTGCATACAGTACGTCCAGCCTTTCCTTCATGGCGAGCCTGATCTGATAGGTGTCTAGGGGAGCGCTTTGTGTGGGGCATGTACGTATCGCGCTCCTTCACGATACGCCACGATCTGACCATCGCTCAGCTTCATGGGACAGCTTACCCTGGCACGGTTCCGCGGCGATACAACGTTCGGGCTGGTCGCTCGTATCGTGAGTACCTTCATGGGCGGTGTAATTGGCACGACGATGTGGTATGCCTGAAGCATTCACCTTAATCTTGTGCGATACAGCTCACTTTTGCATAAACAGGTACATATCGACTGGGTCTGGGCAGGGCAACCCCTACGGGCTTGCGGCAGTCATCGGAGTTTGCGCGCCGTTCTTCTTCTTTTGGCGTCTATACTGGCCCGTCCCGCCGATGACGAACATCATCCTCTTCGTCACCACAGGGCT
The DNA here is from genome assembly GCA_001895945.1 of Trametes pubescens. Lineage (NCBI taxonomy): Eukaryota > Fungi > Basidiomycota > Agaricomycetes > Polyporales > Polyporaceae > Trametes > Trametes pubescens. The sequence continues at coordinate 152,894 of MNAD01000147.1, forward strand.
GGTACTCGGCTTTTCTTGGCAAAACACGCACACGACTCTGCCGTTCCGGTTTATGGGCTGGCAGTTGGCATGGGTGAGTTTATGACGGACGTCTGTATTCGCACACCGCTAACGCTCCATCCAGAGACGTTTCGTGCTGGTTGCTTGTGGCGTCACGGCGGCGTTGTGAGTTTTTTGCTACTGCGTTCTTGTGCATCTAAAGCTGAATCTTACGTAGCCTGTTCTCGTTTCTGCCCCCATCGACGACGCTGAGGAAATATCAGCGCCTATCTATGTCGACTACGGTCTCTGAGCTGGGGTCTGTATATTGCTCGATCGTCTCATTTGCGAACACCCGGGAACACCACGAGATCGCAAGAGGAGATATCGTCCAAAGCCTCGTTGCCATTCGTCTCAAGCTGAAGCGTTCCCTTGTGCTGAAGACCAATATTGTGTACGAGGTGTGTCTAGTCAAATCCTCATGTCGGCTGCCATGGATTGACCTGGAAGTAGTTCTCACTGCGAGGCCGGTGGCCGTCGGACAGATATCAGAAAATTCTCGATCTGCAATTGTGCGTTTCATCGCGTTCTGCACCGGTCTATGCCCTCATATCTTTCCGCAGGCAGATCGCGTACCTACTCTCCCATCTGATGTCGGTGGTTGAGCATCTGGAGCCCGCATGGTCTCGCGCATTCCTGCGCCGGACACGATTCCTCGACGCGGACTTCCAGGGAGACGTACTTGCTGTGATCAGTATGTCGCCGCCCCCTCGCCGAAGCCGAGATGTTCTGACACCTCCTGACTAGGTATGATTTCGACGGCCCTCCGCACGGGCAACCCGCTCCCACAAATAACGCCTTGCCCGCTCCTGGACCGGTTCATGATCCATACGCACGGGCTGAACGTAATACGACAAGAAGCCGACGATGATTACGGACTTCCGAGGACAATGACGATTGATACGCTCGAGAACGAACAGTACCTGTACGTTGTGCTTCTCTTCTGTCGCCGCACCGCGTGCCGGACCCTTCTCTTCTGTGGCTGACTCGCAACGACGCGATATAACAGATGCTTCTCGGTGGGAGTCACGACCGCGTTCGGCATCGTGCTGCGGCTCGACAAACTGATGCTCGCCACCAAGGAGCTCGTCGGCGAACAGTACCACATCCATGGCATTGGTGTCCCAGAACTTCGAAGCTCCCCCGTGGGAATGAGACCATCGAAGGACGTATAATTGCGTCGCCGGCGGCCCCCGCCATAGGTTTGACATTCCTAAGTTTCTCTGTTCGTCTTTGTATTATAGCCAACTATCTCAATGATTTCGTCTTAGGTCGATCGTGCGTGAGCATCGACCATTTATCACAATGCGGCGCGATCGCATTCGTACGGATCTGCGCTCGAAAGAATTGCTGATCTGAGAATCACGGGTAGATTGAGTTCACGGGCCTGAACCTCCGCGTCTTCTTGACATTGAAGACACTCGGGGTTACGATGCAGGATACACACATAGCCGGAACGCCGGCATGGAAGGTACGTCCACCGCGTGTCGCTGCCTCCTTCGGCGCAGCTATGCTGCGAAGATCTCACTTTCGCCGCAGACACCATTGCTCGATGTAACTAGGGCAATTGGGAATAAGCCGTGCGCCCGTGCATCCGGAACGCCTTGTACATCTGATGCGATGGTCCCTTTGACATACGCCATCATTCAGGTGTGTCCTGAGGTTGCTTCCTTGGCTCGAAGGACCGTTCGAGTCATGGTAAGCATCTTTCCAAGTGGGGTTCTTAACGTAACATGCGTTGCCGGTGAACCATAACTTGACACGGGAACTCTGGTGCAATAGTAAAATGATGCCGCGGGCGGTGACGCCCATTAAACGAAAGACGTTATATCCGTAGACCTTCTTGGCGTTTACAGCGCCCTCCTCGCCCCCCTATCTCGCTAGAGATGCCTCTCTGCGACAGCCCTCGAAGCACGCTACTCTCTCCTACGTTACTCGCCGAAACTGCTTTGCTCACGGAAAGTCCGACATCGACGCCAAACATAGTAAGCCGGGCTTCTTCGCACTCAGACGACGCGACTGTGGTGGGAGATGAACAAACGAAGCCGAAGCGAAGGACGACGCTGAGCGCGGCATCGTTTGCGCTATTAACACCCAACCTGCGAGGAAAGATCCGGCGTTCGGAGAGGCAGAAAGGTACGCACCCTCGCGCGTCATTCTATGACGTCTTTAGTTCGCTCACTTCAAAGGATACAGAGGACCGAGTCCTTGCCGTGAACACTGAGGCCACCTCTGTAGCGGAGCTCGTCTCTCCGCTCTCTTCTGGAGTACAGGGCACTGCCGTCAAGATCGCTCAGTACAGCACCAATGTGTTCTTCGAAGGCTTACCGGAGCTGGTGAAGGTGCTTCAGGAGGTCGCGGCGGTTCACCCATTCATCGCGCGTGAGTTGGTGCGGAATATACAAATTACGCTACTCGCTGCTCACTCGGTCGGCCGCCCGTACTAGTTGCCGTGGGCGCATTCCGAGTTGCGATCGAGCTCGACTTGAAGAGGAGAGAGAACGACAAGAAGATCAATCTCCTTTTCATGGAGATGAGAGACATGATGACAGCGCTCGTCGAGTATGCCGTCCCACTTCGCACGTTTGCCGGACCTTCGTTGACAAACCGATGTCAGGTTGCAAGACGTGAAGGATCCCGGGCACGTTGGGAAGGACGGGAAGACGGTCCAAGAGCGGCTTCAAGGTCTGATGGACAAGATCGAGGGTGACATCCTCGAATGTGCCAACGTCTGCGACGCATACGCCAAGAAAGGCATGAGCGCTAGGGTCCTCGGCGGCATACGCTGGAACGAGAAGTTGCAGCAATATGTAAAGCGATTCACGAAGCATAGGGCAGACATCGAGTTCACCCTTGCGATTCACCTCGGTGTCAACATCGACATCGCGAATCGGAGGCTGGATTCGATTGACTCCAAGTACGCGCCTAATGCCATCTCATTCAGGCCGCTCGTTTTACTGATCACTTCTGTAGGGTCGACAGCGTGCTCGAGTTCCTGCAACTTGGATGCACCTCCCCTGAGGAGAAGGAACTGGCGATGTTCATCGAATCGCGTGGTGGTCGAGACGTCGTCTTAAAGAACGAACGGCTTCTTCTCGAGCTCATCAATCAACGACCCCAGACCAACAGCCCCAGCGCCGACGGCCGGTGGGCTCACAGACAGAGCACGCTGGATCTCAGGGCTCTCAAAGAGGAGCTCTTTGAAGAGCCCGAGATCGCCATCCATCGCAACTGGAGCGCCTTCGAGCGCAAGTTCGAGATGCAAGAGAGGGAGCTCGAACGGATTCAGAAGATTGTTCACGAGGAGAACCAGCTCGTCATCAAGTCAGTGTCATCCGGGCCTCATGACAAGATCCGGGACAACGTGAGTAAGCTTTAACATACGTATAATGCGGAGATCTGACACGACGATGCAACTAAAGGACTTGCATAATATTTGGCGAGAGATGGTGCGTCTTTTGTTGTATGACATCTGCGTGTTCTTATCGTACTATGCTCTAGCGATGGCGAGGGAACGTCAAGGCGCGCCACTTCGTACTCGCTCTACGCGACTATTGCCTAGAGAGGCTTGACAAGATCAAGAAGAACGAGCAGACGTTTGTCGACTGTGACCGGCCTACCAACATCGACGAACACGACGAATGGACACTGGACTACATCAGTGTTACTCGGTTGCAGGCCATCATCGAGGCCTTTGACGATGATGCATCGGGCTTCATCACAGTCGGAGAGGTGAATTCGTTTACGGCGTCGAAGCCACGTGAGTGGAGGTAAGGCACCTGCGTGGCACTTTGACGCGTACTCTATTAACCCATACCATCAGCCTCCTCCACTGGATGGCGTACTGGGCGATCGGTTTGTCTCATCTATCCCTTTCTCGCTCCAGTCGTTGAACATCCTGATTAGGTTGGCAAATGACGATGACTCGCTACGCGATAGAGATCGACAACCTCCTGGATAAGATGTTCGCGCTAAAGAAGCACGTCCTTCCTGCGAACCGACGATCGGTGGAGCAATACCTCGACGTGGTCTGGTCACCCATCACCGAACTTACAACAGGATTCCGGCGTATCGAGAGGAGCGAAGTGGTCGAGGAGCGCTTCCAGTCGTACGTCGATGCGGAAGAAAGCAGGCTGCGAGACGCCCTGAAGGACATCAACTATGACATTGACGCGGCCGACATCCTGCAACTCGTCACGGGCCCAGGGCGTGTGGAAAAAGTACGGCTCAACATTGCGCCACTTTTTAACGTTGACCTGATTCTTCGGCACAGTTCCTCTTCCCATTGCTTTGGCTCCTTCTCAAACGAGACTTCGAGATCCTCAGACTGTCCCGGAACGTCGTTCTTCACAGAGACGAACTTTGGGATTCAGCGTCGAGCTTGAAGTGGGTTTTCCGCGCAGTAAGCGACCGTTGCACCAACCTTGAAAGTACGTGATTGTAAGACTTTCGATGAATGTCACCTAACGCCACCCGTGCAGACTTGTTCAAGCAACAGAACCTCGATCCAGGACAACAATTCAAGGTGTTCGCGTCCGAGTTGGTAGGTCAGATTCGTGCTTTGTATTGCTAGTGTTAAACTGGATCTTTTTGTACGCCTTCTAGTTTCGCTATTGGCACGATTCGACCCCGTTGTGGTCGACCGAGCGGTTGCGTGAAGCCCATTACCTCGAAAAACCCTATAACGACACCGATGAAGACCCGTACGTCGATCCCTCCCGCCTCCTCAACCACCCTGCAAAAGACACCTCGAATCCTCTCGAGTCCTCGCAATACTTCGAGACAAACGAAGACCAGCAGGCGAAGGGAGCTATCAGGTCGATGTGAGTTGACAATTTGCGGCTTTGTTATATATTTCACCGTGACCAAACCTATCTCAGTCTTGGTCAGTGGTCTGGATATGTCGGCGATGCTGGCATGTTTCCGAGCGAGCCGATGATGCGCTTAGACATACACGCCACATCGTCGTCGCCGAACATGTTCGTCGCTTCCGGAACTATCCCCATTGGTACACGCTTTAACGTTTCGGGTACTACGGGACTACCGAACGGTCTACGGAGCGTCACTTACCACTTCCAACTCACCTATGCCGCACGCTACTGGCCCCGGTTCTTCCAAGGTAGGCTTAACGACGACGGACGAGAGCTCTCTGGCGTATGGACCTGCAAAGGGAACGACACGGAAGGCACTTTCTTGTTTAGACGTCTTCCCCCGGACTCTATGCGCTTCTGGCCACTGCTCACCGACGCCGAATCACGCAAACCCCTCACGCTGTGGCGCTTCGCATTGTCGGCGGTGCAAGACCAGGTTCGGCGCAAGATGCTCTCCATCCACCTGCTTCGTGAGCGACAGGCGATTCGCCAACGCTACCTTCGTGCCATCCGCGTTGGACTCTCCACGCAGCTTCAAGACGAGACGGAGCGTCAGAGTCTTATACGTTGTTATTGCTTCCTCACGCCCTCCGAGGCACGGTACTACCACTCGGTGTACGAGTCGATGCAGAGTCTCTCCCCGAAGCATTTGTGAGCCATATTTTCGCGACTCACGGCTATCTTACATCTCCTGACGGCTTTGTCTTCAGCGGCATCACCTGCGCTCACTGCCGGGCGGACATCTATGGTCCCCGTACCATGTGCCTGGACTGCGGCATCCGGACGACTGTAGACCTCTGCAACAGGGTGGAGTGTCGAGAGGCTACGATTGGACCGGATCGCCGAGACGACTTGGTCCTGCCGCATCTACCATCGCACCGTATCATGAAGGTCCGCCGCGTCATCCACCGTCACCGGGAGTTTGGGAAGATGTACCGCGCCGCACAGGCTGCTCTCATCAGGGCCGAGGAAGCGCTCGCCGACGCCGACGACCTCGCGAGTCCGCAGACCCTGCATGGAGGACACTCGCGGCACCCAAGCGTCAGAACTTTCCGAGCAGAGCAGCTCGTCGACCGCGAGCTCTCCTGCGTCGGCTGCAAGAAGCGGGTCTCGCGACCATGTTGGTACTGCATCGAGTGCGACGGTACGTTTGGCTTTCCTTCAAGTCCCTACGAACCTTTCCTGACGTTCTAATGGCAGATGAATGCTTTGTCTGCCCTGGCTGCGAATCTACCAAGGTTTCGTTCTCTAGTGGACACAAGCCTATCCACGGCCTCGTGCGCTGCGCTCTTCCTCGCGACGACATGGCTAAGGCGGCCGATCTGGAGTGGTCGCACTCGCGTATCGACGACCTGGAGGCGAAGCTCGAGGTGTTCCAACGGGACTCGGCGTCTCGCTTCGACGCGCTGGACGGCAGGCTCTCTGGTCTGGGTGACCATTCCGCCGACTTGGAGGCTATGCAGGTCGCTTCGAACCAGAAGTTGGAGACACTCAATGTCAGGCTCCAGCGTATCGAAAGCCTTCTGTCTGCTATTGCTTCAAAGCTGTAGTTCATATGCTCGATGTTCTGATCTTTGTTGGCTCTCTGCTCGCTTCGCTTGATTCTCTCCATTCGCCCTTCCCGCGCGCCTCTACGCTCTGCTTCAACTCATATGCTTCCACGCGTTCTTGTTCCTATTCTCAGCCTATCTCTGGGTGCCTTGTATGTACGATACTCGTGTCGCTGAGTGCAGGTGCCAGTTTCATGTATGTATCACTAGTGTATATCACATATGTATCTTCTAGACATGTCGCCCACGCTTCGATGTTGGCGATCTCAACGCACTGCGCGAGGAAGCATGTATATCAGTCAAGTTACCCATGCTTGACACTCCTCTGACCTACCGAACTACCGAACTGTCGTACACTGACACGAGTAGCTGCATTGAGGGTGCACACTATCGAGCGTCACCGCTCCCCGCGCGGTTGAACACTAGCACGTCGTCCATGTTGGACAGAGCTGCGGTGATAAACGCCATGCATGACCTCCCCGCACCGCTATGAATATATAGCCTCGTTAGGTTGGGCAAAAGTGAGCGTAGCGGGGGCATATCCGAGTCGGCGACTTCGGGTTCGCCAACTAGGGCATAGCAGCAGTGATGTGAACCAAACTCCTTGTAGATCATCATCATGGTCAAGCTACGGAGCGCGGCGGGCGTCGTCAAGGACTCGGCGAGGGCGTGCAGGAAAGGAGGTTCGGGAGTGGCCGTGCTGATTTGAGGAGAGGGGCGCTTCATATTTGCCTCGTCCGCGGCGACATGCAGCCGCGGAGAGCGGGGAAAGAGCCACACAGAAATGATGGAAGTGACACTGCACAAAGATGGTTAAGGCGTTATTTTCTTGCTGCAATTGAAGAGGACTTCGTACGAGCATCCGTGAAGTATACATATGTGATGTCCAACGTGGTCACCGCTGTGCTGAACGTATTTCCAAGCAAGGGAGTACCTGCTACGAAGGGATAGCCCTGTACGATAGAATTAGATATGTAGATGTCAGAGAATACGACGACATACATATATGAAGAGGGAGGTGAGTTTGCTGCACCCTTGCACGTTCCGGCATGCCCTCTCCAGATTATGGGAACTCGCTAAGTTGGTGATCTCTTTGAAGACACGGCAATCCTGCAGAACCAGGTGGACGAGATTTGAGGAAACCCATACGAGATCGAACAAGATACGGAGCGAGGGAAAAATGCACCTGTCCAGTTGTAATTCCGCGAGGCTAGCAAAGAACGGGAGTCGCATGCGGAACAGTTGAGGATGGACATAGTTCCAGCTGACCGCGTTCGCAGAGAGCACGCGAAGGTTCGGAAACGGCTGCATAAATAGTTCTGTAGTACAGTCCCCCACATCGGAGTGCAGGAAGAGCGAGGAGACGACGGGTGTCCATCGGTCTGGCGCGTCGCGAACAGAGGCGACGAACGCAGCGACGGATGGCGGGGTATTGAGGAGGACGTCGTGCCAGAGAAGGAAACACGCATGCGGCGACCATGCTCTGCACACGCGCGCGCATGCATTGAGAGTAGGTTGTTGGAGGTGGAAAACACGAGTCGGAATCGGTGAGCCGGCGAAGCCAGGAAGCCAATGAACTTCATCGAGGGTGGCCTCCCAGATTTCGATGAGCAAGGATTTCATGGTCGCTTGAGCCTCCATCAAGCTGTAGAGTTAACGCCTCGCGTTTTCTGCAGAGGTATACTAGGCTGTGAGTTTGAAGAGAGAAAGCAATATGTACGTCGACCGATGAGCCTACCAACACGCGCAGTAGAATCTGGTTGTCACGACAGTTTCTCACGCCATGCCAGTCGACGAAATCTCCATCTCTTCCCAATCCACATACATAGACAGTCTGAATACTGATAAGAGAGTACACAGGAACAATCACTCGGAGGGTAGTGCTGGGGATGCTGTGCCGCACAACTGCAACGTCCACAGCCGCTCGATCCCAACCGCAATGTCCTCCGCCCGTACTGATATGGTTTGTTGCGCCCCGCGATCCGCATGCCGGATCGTAACGCTCGCCTGGCACACGAACGTCTTGCTCTCCGCGCGAGCAAACAGATAGGCAGGCACGGGTACCCAGAACGAGATGCGCCATGTAAGCGGGCCGCCTGCCTCTTCAGATTTTTCGCGCGAGTACGAACTGTCGACCATGATATCGCCTGTCTGGCCAGGGTCGGGGGAGCCCCAGTTGGAGTCAGTGCGCACGTGTCGGTAGGTTGTGTGCCAAATGTCGTTTTCGGGGCTCAAAGATAGGGAAGAGGACTTGAAAGGGTGCGTGATCGGCTCTGCGATTGCGCGAAAATCGATGGCGAAGTCCTGGATAACGTCGCGGACGTGGGTGTACAGCGTCGGCGAGGCATCTTGCACCACGAGCATTCCCGCCCAAGAGTACGAGTACCTGTGATCAAAAAGCAAGTCGTCAGGATTTATGGAAACTATTTGAGAGGCCGCAATACGTACGAATTGCCGACGTCCCACAGCGTGGTGTGGTTATTGGCAGCAACGATCTGTACGCTGAAACGGTCTTGCAGACTCATGCGAGGCTTGATCTTGATAGTCAGCTTCGGCGCGACTTCGACACGCTCTTTGTTCTTCCCCGTCTCCGCGTTCATCGTGATGTTAGTCGTCACGTCCTCTGGCACGGGAGGGGCCCGGTTCTTCGAATGCGCACGGGATTCCTCGCGCCGGCGGGCTTCGACCGCCTGGTCGTTCAGGGTGTTTTCTGCCGCATCCAATACAGCAAGGTCCTCGCCTGTACTGACTTTGGGTGGGAGCGGTGCAGAACGCAGCCTGAGGTCGGAGCGCTTCGGCCTTGGCGGGGGTACTCTGGTGTTGTCCGTGGAGCGGGCGGGTGCACTTGCCCTAAGAAGTCGAAGGCGGTGCTCGAGAGCTTCGATGGTCGTCGTGAGGTTCTGCACTGCGGTCGCCTGAGGATCGTATGGGGCTTCGGTCTTGTAGTCCATTGTGAGAAAAGCAAAGCGATACTGGTAGCGATGAGTTGCTGAGTACTCTGACAAAGGGCGACGTGCGGTGAGTAGCGCTGAGATGTGAGGGGGGCGGAGTCGTTCATCGGCTTTGCACGGCTAGTTATATTTCGCAGAGTGGCCGCTTTGTTCGAAGGACGCTGGGGACTGGGAGAGGCCATGCGAATGGCCTGTCCAAGCGGCCTCTCACGTGGGAAATGGCGTAGATGACCAGTCCAAGCGCACTCATGTCACTGCTCCCTTCGCATCCGAGTCTGCGCGAAGCCACGCTGGAGCACGTACGCTGGAGCACGTACGCTGGAGCACGTGCGCTGGAGCACGTACATGATATAGCATATTCGGATATTCTACACCAATACAACTGGAAAAGAGTTGAGCAAGCGAATGTCAGGCTAAGATGACCACATACCGGGGAGTGTATACCTCACCGGCAGAACTATGCGCAGTATAGCGGCGTGGGAAGGCGCAAAACCTGTACAAACCACTACTCCAGCGGGGATTGATAGTCCGTCCACTGGCCGGTCGACCCGCCGTACCACAAATGCAGCACTTCTCCCATGCTTGGTAAAGCCTTGTGGATGTACGCCGCGCATTCTCCCGGATCACAGGAGTCGTTGAGGCGGATCCGGAGCTCCTCCAGCCCGGACAAGAGTCCAGGCAGCGGCAGCTCGGCGTCGTCCACCTCCTCGCCTCTGCCGACAACCTCGTCGCACCACGCCTCGTTGCTCTTTGCGGCATGACTCTGAGTGAGGTCGATCTTCTTGAGCGTGCCGGGTAGCGATCGACTCGTAGCGACGGCGTATAGCCACGATGTCGCTGGGCTAGCGCGAGGCGCTTCACCGTCCGGATTATGGACCGGGTCGACCCTGATGGACAACAGGGCTGGAAAAGAGCTGTGAAGGAAATTGGCGAGACCTTCTACAATCGAGAGATACGTGAGTAGTATGGCGACCAGGAGGGGGAGGCATATTCACGTGCATCGTGGATATATATGTGCAACGCCGTAACAGAGCACCCAAAAATGCTCCCGGACACTGGAGATGAGAGGTCGGAAGATATCGACTAGGTGTATGGCAATCAGTGATGTTGTCTAAGGAGGACAGGATGGACCTACCGCCCAATCTAGTTCAAGGTTGGCGAGCGCGCGGCACGCTCGCAGATAATGGCAGCTCGTAGACAACAACACAGCCGCTGCCGTAGGAACGCGTTTGGTCGCGATGGTACACCCTAGCACCTTCAGTGATGCCAAGTTCTGGCAGGCCCACACAACGTCCATCATGGCCCTCAGCGAGGTGAAGGAGCAGTCCCAGAGCTCTAGCGCAGTGAGGGAATCGAAGAACGGCAGACGCATGCGCAAGATACGCGCGTTGGGTCCACGGTCGAAGCGTACGTCGTCACAGATCAAGCGTCTCAGATGGGGGAAAGGGCGTACGAATAGCTCACCCGCTCGCGCGAGGTCGAGCTTCTTGTTATGGCTCCTCCCAGCAAGTATAAGGGTTGTAGTGATCGACGACGGAGCGGTGCGCAAACCAGATATGAACAGAATGAGACGTTGTTCGCCGACGAGTCGTGGAGAGCTCCAGAGGACGTGCTGCGCCCGAGCCCGCCAGGCGCGACATGTGAGAGCACATGCGCAGAGTGTACTTTGCCACTCCCTTTGTTCGGAGTAGGCATAGTTGTACGCGAGTGCGTCCATTACGGCCTCGCAGAGCTCGATGAGGGGTAAGCGACAGAAATCCATATGTGCAAGACGAGGAAGAGTCGAGGAAGGAGGAGTGGTGGTCGTCGGAGCCAAGTACTACGGGGGCGATACCAACTTCGGCGAATGCCGACGGGCGCTGCCGCATGAGGCGCCCGGCCGTGGACTTTCTCCCACTCACAACAGCTGGCCACGACATGCTCGACAAATACTAGCTATCCGGATGTCTTCACGTGCAATCCTCTTCTGCCAATCGCGTCCTGCTGGCGTCGTGGGCGTTACATAGAGCTGCCTCTCCGACGGATTCTAGTACTTATGAGAGCTCTGGAAATCAAAGACGAGTACCTGAGCCACTCTAGTACGCTCTACTCTGCATACCAGAAGCCTGCTCCACTGTGCTGTCGATTCTACTGCGCTCTCGTTGCCCTGCAACGCGAGTCCTCTCTCGGAATCTCTTCCAGTGTCTCTCAGTCGTGCCACCTGCCGCTGATAGATGCTCGGAGCTTTGGTGCAGGTAGTGACTTTGGGATTTCGTCACCCGAATTTTGGGGCTGCGTTTTCTGCAACTGCGGCCCAGAATCGGGCGGGTTAAGAAACGGGCTCGGCGCGGGGGACCGAATCGCGGGTAATATCTTAACTAGAAGGCAGGCAAGGGGCATCTTCGAAACGCGTACTTGGTCAGATGAATTGTCGACGGGTCCGTGTGCACTCACCTCGAGTCTTCTGCTTACGTAGAGACTGTGGATCTCAACTACAAAGAACACTAGCTTCGCGCAGTCCGCCTCTGTTTGGATGGTCGAAGCCTGTCGACCGCATTGTCCGTGCAGTATTATTTCCTTCCAATAGCTGCACACGCACATGCGTCCCGGGCCTGTCGATGCGACAAGCGGCAGCATGCGCAGTCTCGCGGACTATGTGCTCCGCGGCCTATAGCTTTCTCCTTGTCAGTCGATCGTATCTGCTGGCGTCGTACCTTCGCTGAGCTCTTCAGCGTCAGCCGTTCAGCCATGAACGTTGCACGTTGACGTCGATGCCTAGGCTGCATCACCAAAAAACCGTGACGGGTAAGACGTGTGCGCCGACATTTGCGCCAACACTGCGGGACTCAGACACCCGCGCCGCGGCTGACACTACACGCTCGATGGGGGAGAAACTGACATCGGGCGACAATCCCGCGGACGCGGGAGGCTGACACCCATGTGCAAACTGCCATCTCCGCTTTCTCTGCCAGCCACGATGTTCAGCCAGCTCCGTGCCCATGCAAAACGAGCACGAGCGAGCGCAAGCACCCGTGGACAACCGAAAGGCAAAAGTACGAAGAGAATGTCGCTACCTTGCACCGCAGAGGGCGACGATGCGAACCCGCTTCCCAACGCGCCGGAAGCAAAGCACGACTGGCCGGCTCCTCCGAGCCAAATGTCGGCAGCCCGCCAGTTCCTGAAGGATTGGTGAGTGCTCCTACTCCCCTCAGCCAGACAAAAGGCTCACATTCGCACCACAGCGCGGCCGCAAACACCCCCACGCTCCTCCTGCCCGACAAAGACGCAGACGGACTGTGCAGCGGCCTCATCGTCTACCACACCCTCCTCCACCTCGGCCTCGCGCCCACGAACCTCTCCGTACACTTCCCCGCCAAAGGGTCCAATATCCACGCCGCACCCGAGCGCGCCGCGATCGCCCGCCACGGCGCCCGCTTCATCATCGTCACCGACCAAGGTAGCCGCGGCGGCCCGCCGATCGTGGACGACCCGGCCGCGCGCACGCTCATCGTCGACCACCACTCGAGCACCGAGTTCCCGCGCGGTGCGACCGTGTGCTCCGCCGCGCAGTGCGCGCCCATCGCGACGTCCGCGACGCTCGCGCACGCGCTGTGCGTGCCGCTGCTCGCGGAGTCGGCGGGGGCGGCGCTCAGGGCCCGCCTCGACTACTTGTGCGCGATGGGCACGATGGGCGACTTCGGGACGGGCTTCAGGTGGGCGCCGCCGTTCCCGGACATGCGCGAGTGCTTCAGGAAGTGGACGAAGAAGGTGTTGGGCGAGGCAGTCGCACTTGTGAACGCTCGTACGCATCTTCTCATCTTCGCGTGTGTGAGTGCATACCTGATTTCTGGCAAAGCGCGCCGCACGGCAGAGTTCGACGTCCTTTCGGCGTGGCGCGCGCTCCTTGGGGCGCGGTCCCCACGGGACTTGGTGAATTACGCCGCGAGCAAGGACGTCGCGCGGCTGTTCGAGGCGCGCGCAGAGGTGAAGACCGAGGTGAACCGTTGCGCGCGCCGTCCGCCGATGTTCTCGGGCGACGGTCGCGTCGCACTCGTGCGCATAAGCAGTCCCGCGCAAGTCCATCCGGTACGCCGCATCGAGTCGTCATAGGAAGACTGTGTTGACCCAGTCGGTAGCTGATCGCGACGCGTTGGTCGTCCTCGCTCAAGGGCGCGCGGCTCGAAGTCGTCATGTGCGCCAACGATGGGTACTCGCCTGGAATGACGAACTTCGCCTGTCGGATCGCGCGCGCAGGGGGTGGGGTCGCCACGACTGGAGCGAAGAGGAAAGCGGACGAGGGCGATGCAGACAGCGAGAAAGGGGAGATCGACATCATCGCGATACTTAAGGAGTATGCGAGCAGGGTGCCGGGGTTGAGGGAGTCGATGGGCGATGACTTCGCGCGCGGCCATAAGCAGGCGAGTGGAGGTATTGTCCGTACGGAGGACTTCGAGCGTCTGTGGGAGGTGATGTTGCATGCTGAAGGAGCGGAGGGCGAGCGACCTACGAAGAAGCGGAAGGTAGCTGGGACGACGCAAAAGAACACGCTGGAAGGGTGGCTAAAGAAGCCATGAGCTGATACGGAGAAGTGGGCGATGTCCCGAAGACGTTTCTTGTATCCCTATCATCACGCCTATAGCATATACGTTTTACGATCCCTCACGGTAGAGATGAGAGTCAAGGAGCGGTGTGTGATAGTTCAAGAACGGATGTCTACGGTCATTGCTGCTGCGACAACCGGCGCGCGAACTCGATCAGAGCGCTATAAGACCCGCATCAGCATGTTCTCGAGTAGGCTCGTATGCTCGTATACACGTACCGTGTTGGCCGGCCGGTCATACCCTTCTCTTGATATGCCGTACCCCGAGATGCCTAGCAAGCCCGATTAGATGTTAACCACCAATCCACGACCGCACACATACCTCCATCGACCCTGCGATGTCCAGATGCGCCCACCGAATGGCCGGCTCATCCGCACCGTCTGCGGGCTCGACGCCCTCGACGAACGACTTCAGGAACAACGCAGCCGTGCAACACCCCGCGCGCCAGCCGCCGGTCTGCACATCGCATATGTCAGCCTGAGCGAGTAGACAGAGGGAGAACACGGAGGGGAGACGTACGTTGACCAGGTCCGCGTTGTGTCCGTAGATCTGCGGGCCGTACTCCTCGTCGAGCGGCATCCGCCAGAAACGGTCGTGCTCGCGGAGGCCGGCGGCGTGCAGCTCGTCCCAGAGCGAGTCCGAGTTCTGCCAGACGCGGAGATGAGGGTCAAGGGTCACCCGGTAGATAGCAGGGGACGTACAGTGAACACGCCAGAGTAGACCTCGCCGAGACCATAGTCCATAGAGCTACGCACGCGGTTCAGCGGATATGATGTCTGTGTATGACACTCTACTTACCCCGTAAGCGTGGCGACGTCGATAAGCGTCTTCGGCTTGAACTCGGTTGATCCGTAGTATATCGCATCTGCACGCCGATAGTGAGCACATTGGTAGGAGTGACGGGGAACACGTACTCACCGGACAGAACGAGCCGGCCCTCGGCGTCCGTGTTGTCGATCTCAACGGACTTGCCGTTCATCGCGTATACGCTACAGACTGGATATCAGATATGAATATTCGCCTGTGCATAACACGCGACTCACATGTCTCCAGGCTTGTTCGCAGCGGGACCAGGCATGTTCTCCGTGAGCGGGGTGAGCACGACGAGGTTAATGCTGATACCAAGGTATGAGCGTATAGGAAGACGACGGGGGAAACGCGTGCGTACGGGACCTGGAGCTGCGCGATTGCCAGCGCGGACGCGCATACCGTAGCGGCCCCGCCCATATCGCCGCGCATGAGGGACATGTTCTACTCAATGTCGCGTTCAGTAGAAACAAGGACGTGAAGGATGTGGAGAGACTCACGGCCGAAGGCTTGATAGAGATCCCTCCCGAGTCAAACGTGATGCCTTTGCCGACGAAGACGAGCGGTTTCGCGTCGGCGGCCGCGCCCTTGTAGTGGCTGAAAGCGAATTAGAGCCACGAGGAACGGGAGATGTCGATTACTGCTTACATCTCGAGGAACTTGGCCGGCTCTGAAGTGCCCTTGGTCACTGAGAGGAACGTGTTCTGTGGCTATTGAGGAAAACGAAGATGCGCAAAGACGTATAACACTTACCATGCCCTTCTCCGCAGCCCACGCTGAAACACTGTATAGTGAGTGCATGCAGTTGTGTCCAACACATTCGACGTACCCGTGTCGCGAACTACGATTTCAGTGTTCGGGACACCGGCGAACTCGGCCTTGATACGCTCTGTGAAGGCCTATTAATCTTCGTTAGCATTGGTATTGACGCTCATATGCGGGAACGCGGTTTTATTGGCACGCGACCATAAAACGTCACAAGGTGGCCGTTTGCAAGTACAATGTGGCACACAGAGTGCACGACTGTTTATCTATAGAAAATGTTGCGATGCTACAGGCACGTTGTTTTTCTGCATGTGTATCTAAGAAATACTCCTTCCTGCGGCACACGCGACCAAATCCCTGTGGGACAGCTCCGCTGTATTTGAACAGGCACCAAAGAATCTATAGACTCACCGTAGGTGTCATGATGTTGGCCGGGAGCTCCATGAGCGTTCGGGCAAGGTTCTGCGCTTTAGCGTAGATGACTCCGGTCTCCCAAGCCTTCTCCGGAGAGAGCGGGGTGAGGTTGAGCTTCCCAGGCGCAGGCGCCGTCAGACGAGGGTCAAAGGGAGACGTAGGCTTTGTCTTCAGGGTGAAGTTGTACGCAGCGAGATGCGCAGCGACCGCTAAGGCAGGTTTAACGTGTCACGCGAGCGGTGCGACGGACGGAAGAAAACATACCGGCTGCATGCGGGTCTGCAGACGCGTCGACTACGACTTTGCTCCCTTGCACACCCTCGCCGAGGTCGCGGACCTTCTTGACAGCGCTGGCAACGGCCTTGCGCACGGCCTCGCGGCGCACGTCACCCTTCTTCTGCGGGAACTTGTCGCCGAGCGACGCGAGTGCAGTGACCGTTCCCTCCTTCGGCGCGCCGTAGAAGAGATGCGTCGTGCCAAGGCTAGCGGGCTTGGACTCGAAGGCGGAAGGAGTAGACTTCCAGAGCTTCGTGGCATCTACCCCCGTGGCGGAGGCAGCCGAGGGCGCGCTGGGGTCGACAGGAAGCACGTAGAAAGACGACATAGTCCTAGCGAGATACGAGGGGCGAGAGAGCAGACGAGAGCCGGAGCGAGCGAGCAGCATGGAGGTCCTTGCAGAGTCCAGGCCACGCAGAAACGAATTCAAAGAAAAGTCCTGCCTCGATCGACGCTCGGGCTCCTCGGGATCGCCTCGGTCACAGGTCACGTTCTTTCGTGACACCGCCGGCCCGGACACTCGGGCCGTGGGCGTCTATTCTGCACTTCCCCACCGCCCGTACGCAACTTGATCGTCTCTCGTCTCTGCTCCCTACTTCACCGCGGAACAACACAATTGTATCGTCATCTTGTAGCTCCTCTCTCCAGATCTCAAGACAAAACATACGGGCTTGGGTGCATATTAGACTTCAGGACCGATCGAATGTACTAAACCTTCCGAGTCGGCGTTGGCATATGTAGTAGTACAACGCTGCCCAAAAACAAGTTGATTTTCTTGGTATGTGCCATCCTATCTTCGCGTCACGTCCGACCGGCTCTGGAATACAAGGCGCTCATTTTCAACCACAGGCCTGGCATCTATATGCCGTTAGATGTCTCCTGGGCGCGACCAAGGCCTTGTCTGACATCGACTAGCCCAAGAAGAAGCATTATCGAGTACACCTCTTCACCTAGTAACGCCAATACGTGCCTTGAAGCTCTTGACAACGTTCTCCTGCTTTCCGAGCATCATATTGACCGCTAACACAGCGTCGTTGGAGGCTATGCGGACTCGACGGCACGTCCCTTGTTCTCGGATGTGATGATCCCAGGTCTGTCCTACCCTCTCACCTAAGAACAAGGCTGTCTGATATCGCCAATCAACGTGTATTCAGAACTTCCAAGTTGAATGTCGCGCGTTCTTCCGAATCTCACCAGTGCGGCTTCGTCGTCTAGCCTGGCGCGCGACACAACCAGCTCGGTATGGACTCTTTTATTCTCATACGTGTGCTCGAACTCCGTCTGATGTGATGCGACACCCACATAGAACAACACCCTTCGAAGCGCTCGGCGTCGTGGCCTGTAGTCCACAATGGATAAGAGCCCTCATCCGCAAACCCTCACTCGTAATCTAGTTTCCACACAACCGCCTCCCGTCTCATCAAGATGTCCAGCGCTGGCTCGCCACACGTCGACTACAACCCTTTCTCCGACCCGTCCTTTCTCTATGCTATCAAAAATATGTCAGAAATCGGGCAGGCCCTCGATTGGTTGCATTCTCTGCCAGAGACACTCCCTCCCAGCTGCCCGGCAAGATGGCTGCCGGTGTTCGGCGAAGTTCTCTTCCACTTGGACGTGACGGACGTCGTACGCATGCGCAGGGTATGTGCGTCGCCGCTGACGGAGATTGGGCTGTACTGACACGCCCTTCAGGTCTGCAAATCCATATACTACGCCTCCCATACGCGCGCCCTGTGGGATTACCTTCTGCGCAAATCCGACCCTGCCTGCCTCCCGCTACTCCCTCCGGTGAACGAGATAGGTACCTTGGAGCATGGGGTGCCGGCATCCCTCAGCGCGCTCGCCATAGAGCGCATCGTCGTCCGCGGTGCGTCGCTGCGCGCAAACTTCGCATGCCCGCACCCGCGCCCCTTCCGCACATGGGCGCAAGAGACATTCGCATATGTGCAGGACGTGGCTCTCCTGCCTGGAAGCGATCACCTCGTTGCCGTGCAGCAGGACATGAAGACGAAGGCGTCCAGTATCGTGTTGTACAAGCTCGACTGCGCCCACGACGCGGAGGCTATGGTAGCAGTCCCTCTGTCGGGCAAGCCTGTCGTCGGGACGCTTCAGGCAAAGTATATGAGGGTAAACGGCGTACTCGGTCTCACTGTGGCTTGCATACAGAAACTACGCGACCCTACTTGGTAAGCTCGTTCTCGACGACGGTGTGCTACGGATATAAGCTCATTGTAACTTCGTAAACAGTGGACTCGTGGAGTACGAATGTCGCGCGGCACATCTTTGCCCAGACACCATGGAAAAGCTCGCAACAGTCTATCCGCCAGACTCGCCTCGGTATCTGTGGCTTTCGGAGACGTTGCCCGCGGCGTGCACGTCGATCGCGATGCCTGTTCCCTCGAGGGCGCAGTCGAGGGCGCTCACACTCGGGATGATCGCTAACACGCCATGTGTCGCTTTCGCGCGAGAGACAGGGCCCTGTAGGAACGAGATATGGATCCAGAGCCTGGAGGGCGGGTGCGGGGCGATGATGCAAGTCGCACCGACTGTCGTGGAAGATCCCCAATACGCGAACGCGGTACGCACTCATCCGCGCTCCCTCTATGGGCACATACTGACCTGCAACGAAACTTAGGAGTGGCGGATCAGGTCGCTCCGGATATTGCCAGAGCAGCAGAGCGTACTCGCGGTCTCACATTACGTCGTTCCGTCGCTCTACGACACCATGTTCGCGCCAATCCCTCTCAGCCACAGGATCGACGTCTTCCCTGTGAGCCTGCCGGGAGTAGCGCACGTCGCTCCCTCCGGCAATAACCCCGGTGCGCGCATCCACCACCTCGCCTCGAGCGCGCACGAGGTCCGCGTCACAGACCCAGCACTCCCCGTCCCTCCGCAGAACTCCATCTACGCCGCCGCCGGCCTCGCGCACGACACCTCCGCCCCGGTGATGGACATCTTCGTCCACTCGATCTTCGAGAAACGCACGACAGACGCGTCCGCAGTCCCGCTCCCCACCTCCGGGCCCGCAGTGTCCTACAACCCCGAGCTCGACGCGCACTGCCTCGGCATCACCCCCGACAACGTGCGTATCCTGCCCGGGGCGCGGCACCCGCTGCTGTACAGGGTCGCGCAGGGGAAGCTGGACATGCTCCCGGCGGAGGCGGAGGCGGCGCCTGGGGAGCGCATGGAGGGGCTCCATGCGCTGCGCGGGGACGTCACGACGGTCGAGGTGCAGGGCGTGGTGGAGCGCCTGGGGTGGAACGGGGGGGACACGACGGTGGGCGCGGTCGCGTGGGACGATACGGTTGGGCGGCTCGTTATCGCGCATCCGGGGCGGACGTCGTTCAGGGTGTTCGACTTTGCGAAGCTCCCGAAGCTGGGTGAGTACCTTTTGGCGGACGTGTGTCCTTCGGACCGAGAGCTGATTTGTGGCTCGTCCTTGCAGATGCGCATGGGGACCGCTGGCCGATCCCTGTGGTTCGAGACGCGTAGGCAGCGAACGGGACTTCAGGTTAGCTGTGTTCAGGAGGTGCAGAATCTCCTAAATCGGGGCCGCGTCTGTAGTCGACGGCAAATTGCGGGGTTGCCCTCGTAGGATCCGTATTGCGCGAGGAGAGCTGTGCTCGCTGATAAGTACTGGACAGTTGCGCGAGGGTAGATATTGTACAGGCTTCGGATTCACTGTGCACTATAGGATTAAGCATCTTTATAATCGTCCGCAATAGATAACTCTCCTTCAAAACACAAACTCATGGGGCGAGGATCTGGGGTGGGTAGGAGCTATGCGCGACGAGCCTCGTAATGGATCGCCAGTGCTGTGTGTAACCTAACGCTGCGGCGCTGGCACGTGCATGTGCTGCAGTTGACCGCGATCCCGGAGGAGCCGCGGAGCGAGGTGTGCTCTGTCGCAGGGAGCGTGCATGTTGTAGGGGAGGAAGAAGACGATCACGAGGCGGAAGTCGCGGAGCTGGTCCAGGACAGCGGCATCATGGAGATGGAGATGGACAGCGAGGTCATGGACATACAGGAGAAGGACACGGATGTGGCGGGCGTGCGCACGGATGATGTGCGGCCTGGGAGCTGGCGCGTAGGCGAGTCCGTCGCCACTCTCAGTGTCGGCCTTGTGTGGTAGTTCGGACCGAGTTGAGTGTGCGCTCGGTGTTATTCTGCGAGTTCCATGTTACGTGATGCCCCTTCCTTTCAAGCGATACCCCGGACTCGTTCAACGTCCGTATGCATAGCATATAATCTGGCGAACAATACCATTCTAGTCTTTCCGATCTGTGTACGCAGTCCACTGGCTGTGCAGTACCGCACTGGTATGATAGGTCCTTACCAAACTCACGATCACAGTGCGGTTCTGGCACCGTGTAGCATCGGGGAACCATTGACTCAATTTGCAATGTGTCCGGAGGTAGTTCGGCTAGTATGATTGGGCGATGCTCATGCGGTGCTACCTTGCGCAAGCTGCCCCAAAACAGCCGCGACGTATAACTAACGGCCCTGGCCCGCGAGACAGCCTTTGCCATCCTACCCCCTACACCCCTTCTGTCACTGCATCACCGTCCGAGTTTGCACGTTCGCACCGGCGCTCGGGGCTGGCATCCGATGGGACGAAACACTCAGCTTACGACCTCGGACAAGTTGCACATCCGTGCCCTTCCCAAACCTAGCAAGCCGAGTACTAGTACTACGAAGACCCCGCCAAGCAAACCTGGTGCGAAGAAGCCGCCGCCGCCTAGCAAGCCGAGCAATCCTAGTCCTAGTACGAAGAAGTAGAAGTACTAGCGATGGGCGGGGACGGCGGTAGGCGCAGTAGAGGCGGGAGAGGAGGCCGATGACCGCCGAACTTACTCATATTCTGACGTTATCATCATGGTGCGTGACCCTGTATAGGCAGTGATACGCTGTAGTATCTCTGCGTCGTGCAATCGGAGAGTCCCTGAATCCATGATCTCAGCGTGCGAAACACACCCGTACTCTTGCCCTACTCAGGGGAGCGACTCAAACTCGAGCTCCGATATTGGGGATACACCTACCTCACTGCCCCACGTACGGCGCTCTCCGACATAACACGGACATTTATTCGCGGGTGTGCTACTGGAGTTGGGACACGACAATGATGAAAAATAATGTATAGTTACATTGGCAGCACGCACGACATCGATGAAGATACAGCAGCATGTTCCTCCCGCATCCACTGGCCAGGATGCTGATCCTCGAGAGAATCTATGGCACCTGCTCGGAGTCCATGGCTGGGGCGTAAGTGTACCTACTAAAACGACGCCTCAGCCTGATCGTCAGTATTCGCCGGACCGCCGGGGCCAAACCGCCGAACTTCCTTCGGCTGCCATCGATGCCAGGCTTTATCCACTCTTCGACGTAGCCACTACCGTAAAACACCACACAACTCTACGATCACGAGCACTTATGAAGCGGCGTCACTGCCAGTGGACCACACCGTTGTCTCAGGTTGCTCGTACCAACATAGAGGTCCACTGTCTCCACTAGGCAATTGCAATCATCATGACGCGACCCCTCGCAACTTCGAGCATTTTTTCGCAAGCCTGTTCCATACTGCACTCGTGCTTCCTATAACTGCTCCTGTACATTGAGACAGTACATTGGAGAAGCTTGGGAGGGTACACAGTCGCGCCAGGGAAGCAGTTCGGGGAATGGCTGTGGGAGGCGATGTGCGTGAGACGGGCTACGACATATATACGGAATGGGAATAGCTGGTGTAGCGGGATCCAGAAGCTTGCTCCTCTTCCTCCTCCACGTCCGCCACTCGAACTCCTCCTCGTACCTCTCACTTCCGCTTCAAAACCTCACTCTCCACACGTCTTTTCAAATCTAATCTGCGAGTATTGGGTACGTCATGCTTGCCCCATGCTATTTGCCCATATTGTCGGCAAAACTCATCGGCCTTCCTACAGATACGCGGCCTATCTCCGAGATCACGTATTAAACAGTTGTCGTCTCATCCTCCATGGAGTCTTGCCACTTGCCCATGGAGCTCTGCGAGGAAGTCATGAATGCACTCCCGGAATACAGCGAGCGTCAGGGTTACCCGGTTGGGTGGTCGAAGGCCCGGAAGGAACACCGGGAATCGCAACAAGCACTGTGCGCGTGCGCTCTAACATGCCATGCTTGGCGTTTTCGGGCCCAGCACCTCCTCTGGACCTTTCCCCACCTCTTCAATAGCCGACGTCTCGTTCAATTCACCATGGCCGTTCGAAGATCGCTGCACATCACTATTACTCGGGGGCTCGTGCTAGGGGAGGTCGACGGTCGCGCCAGAACGCTCGATCTCCGTGTCAGCTCGGCGAGTGAGCTCTTTGTGCACTCTTTCCCCTATTTGCAGCACTTGCTGTGCTTCGGCGTCCTCTTTGCTTACGGGCCCCCTCTCTGAGTGCTCCGGATGCATCTGCCATTCTTTGCCAACATAAACAACCTGCAGCTGTCGAAGTGCACCTTCCAGTCTTTGAGGGGGATGCTAGACGTTGTCTGGGCCTGCCCGAGCCTCGTTTCGCTCTTCATATGGGACTGTTCATTCCATGCGAAGTACTACCCGTCTGCTGCGGGGCTGCAGCATATGTTTGTCGCAGTGGCAAATTTACGCGCATGCCGGAAACTGACAAGACTCCGCCTGGACGGGTCCACCTTGAGGGCAAGTCATTACTGTCTACCACACATGTCTAAACCGCTCACTATGTCTTCTTTACATGTACAGGCTGCCTGGGACCCTGATAGCGTTGGACGCTGTGGTGGAGGAACCCTGTTCGGATGTGCCGTTACGCACTTGATGTTCATCACCGTTTTCTCTTGGAGTACGTGAAACGAGATTGTGCTGTGTCGCATCGCTCACTTTCTACATCTCATAGAGGTTCTCGGTAGCCTGTTGAGGCACTCGTTTCCTTCTCTACGCTCAGTCAAGCTCGTCTCTCGCTTTCCTCGGGAGGTTGATGAAGACGGACACCCGGTACCGCCTTGGCTCCACACCATAGCCACAAGCCATCCAGTACCCGAGACCCTGACGACGATTGTCCTGCAGCGCTACCACACGTTGAAGGACAATGATTGCTGCAAAGAGGTTGTGGGCACGAGTGAGGAGGTGGTTGGTTCCGAGAAGCAGCTTCCGGAGCTCTTACCGAATCTAGCAAAGCTCAAGATCCGTCTCGATCAGTGCAAGAACCCGGGAAAGTGCGCTGCGTACATCTGGTCTATCTTGCCCGGGATGCATAATGTCCTCATGTTTGAGTACCGGACGGGGGTTTTTGGCCACTGGACACCATACACACTACCGGCTATGCAGTGATTTTCCAAAATGTTCGCACATGCAGGTCCTTCTGATTTCTTACTTTGAATCATTGTTTTTCTTCTTCCCATCTTTGTGTGCTCCATACCGTTTGTGACGATTTCTAGACGGTGTAGCCATGATGATTTGATGACTGCCCAGAATATTATATACACAGGCATCTATGGTACAATACATAGGCAATTTGGCCATGTGGACATCTCGGTGATTCATGTGCCGAGGACGATATCCCAGCGGATGTGAATTGCCTGGAGCAGCTGGTCAACAAAAAGCAGTGTCGCCCCGAGCAGCGTCATATGCGCGACGCACTATGTAACAAGCCCTGGCAGTGTGTCCATCAGTTAACCCTTGACGGATCGTCATCACTAGAGTGTCTCGTAAGTGTACAGTACGTACATCCGGTGTGGATGCGCCTAGAACGTCTTGTATAGCTCCACAGCACGTCGTGCAGGTGTCAGATGTACGGCCACGAGTTTACCATGAAGCCACAGCATGAGCGGTGATGCGCACTCACCGCGCCTGCCGCCCGCCGCGGTGTGGGCACCGCTCTCGAGCTCAGACCACCCCGACGCCGACTCCCTAGCGGGTACTGCGCCCCGAGCGGCCCCGAGCCTCCCCGAAGCCCCATCGTCGCTCACGCACCACCCCTCACTCGCCACCCGCGAGTCGAGCAAGGCGAGCCGCGATAAGTGGCCCCGACCGGGGGCGCCAAGCCCCGCCAAGCATCGGGGTTCGAGGGCAGTACGAAACGCCCGATACGCTCGTCGGGGGTCGCGGCACATGCGTCCCCGCCCACCAATCACACCGCGCGGTACGCGCGGCCCCGACAGTCTAGGCAAGGCCCGCAGAGCGCGGCCCCCGTAGGGGGCCCGATCGTCGCGCCCGTCGCGCCTTGCGCGACGGGTGCATCTTTTCTTTCTTATCCTTCCCGTACGGCTCCGGCCCCTCCTGTATATACGCGGGGCCCCGAGCTCCGGGAAATCCCACTTTTCCCTTACCCCTTCAGAGCTCAAGTTTGCGATTGCGACGGCGTCTGCGACTGCGACTTCGACAGCG
>MNAD01001614.1:0-17858 GCA_001895945.1 Trametes pubescens
AGCAAGGACCGCCGCGCGGTGACGACAGTCAAAGATACTCCAACGGGGCGACCACAGAAGACACGGAGCTTCAGTCTAGAGCCTAGCGTTAGCGTTCAACCAGACTGAGACACAGCGAGAGTCAACAAGCCGCCAGGGATAGCGAGTCGTGCATAGCCAGCCTGAGAAACCAAGTACGAGCCTCAGTACGAGCGTGCTAGTCCCTGACAAGTCCGATCGCAAAGGACCAGTGCAAAGAGCCAGACGAAGGTACCAGTAGTCCAGCGCCAGCGAGACACGGGCACAAGATCCGCTATAAGGCTGAGAATGGCAGTGAGAATGTTTCGCGAAGACACAAGACTGAAGGGAAAGACCGCAGGAGGGAGAAGTAGGAGAGAAGGGAGCGAGCGAAAGGGCGCGAGAGATGCCCGTTACTAGGAGACTGAAATTCAAGCTCCGCCGAGGAACTGTATAGGACGTCCGATGGTTGCACNATGTATCGGTAGAAACGAGCGCGCGCATTGTAAGTGGATGGCAAGAGGTTGCAAGATGGTCGCGAGGATTGTGCCAGTTACGAAACACTTATAAGAGTGATGGGATGATTGTAGCGCTGGTCACCGTAAAAGAGATTAGATCGAGATTGTAATGTATCATTACAGTGGAAATTCTTATCACCCTTACCATTTCGCTGCCGTTTTTGTGATGTGACTCCGGGCTCAGCGAAATGCGTCCACTCATCTCGTACACCATAACGCTATTGAAACATAGTTCACTCGAAGCTCTTGCGGGGCAATGGAGTCGCTTGTGCTGATCCGGGGGGATCGCGGTTCCGCCCAGTGGATGCCCTAGACTCCTCACACAACCGATCGAATACTACAGCTTCCGCTCCGACGTTGCCTGTACGGACAACCGAGCGTCCACCGTCGATCCGCACCCCTGTCAGTCAGACGCGCTGTCCCGACGGCAAAATGTATGTTATGCGCCGAGTCGGACGCGAGAGCCCATAAATCTTGCCCACTGACGCTCTGCTTTTGCTCGCCGTCGCCGCCCACTCCTTCAACGTTCCGCCACGCCGACATGGACTCGAGCAACACTACCATGACCTTTACACCGTCCGAGGCTTCGAAGCTGGACTTGGGCGCACTGCTCTTGGGCTGTGTCTTTCAAGCCATGTACGTCGCTCGACTGGATTCCCAATTGGCTAACGCTAACTTGCTTCGCCTAGCTTCTACGGAAACTCGCTCTCTCTGCTTTGGCGGTATTTGACAAAAGGGCGAGCGCCAGATTCCCGATGGTATAGCATAGCTGCACGTGCAATGCTTAATGGATTGATAAATATGCTGATCTCGCATCCGTTAGATTGTATTCGGGAGGTAAGCTGTCTGTCACCCACTCGAACGCCCAACGAAGACTTACAGTCCGCAAGCCTACTGTGCACGTTGAGCGTGTTCGTCACGACGGACGCCTTATGGTACTTCGTATTTGGAAAGCTCTTCCGACAGGGGAGTCCGAACCCTCCGTGGTGAGTGTTCCGACGATGCGCAATGATCGTATACTTATAACCTGGCGCAGGACGGTAGATGTAAGTCTCGAGCAGCTCGTCTCTATGCACGAACCAATCAGCTCACACCGTCACTACCCAGTTCTTCCTGCTTGTAATCGTAAGTTGAAGAGATGTTTTAGTATGCCTATTCCGCTAAAACTCGTCACAGGTGGTAGTAGCGGCTCTCGTTCGAGTGTGAGTCGAGGCTAAACTCTTCACAAAGCTCCGCGCTCATCCATTTGCACGTAGGCTATATGTATACCGCCTTTGGAGACGTGCGTCTATCCCTATATTCAACATCTGAGGTGACCACTTACAATGATACACCAGTTTGTCAGGTTCTTGACTACTTCCGTTGGCGCACACTGTTTATGTCCATGTTGATATTGACGGTAAGCTGCTCATTCACATGTTGCATGTTCTGTCACTAAACGCCGTCCTTTGGATTACTTAGGATATATTCACCATGGTGGATCTGGGCAAGTAGTCCTTAAGTTCAAACGCTCACACATATTCATTCTCCTGGCACCGATCACAGTGGCCACCGCAGTGCTCTGTATCCGGCTGTACGATGTCTTGTTTCTGCATCCGACATACACTATTGACACGGACCACAGATATATCATGGACAGGACCGTGCAAACCAACTCTCACGAGGTTAACAGGGTACGTAGTTGATCTGTGCCCCTTCAGATGCACATTCTAACGCTCTTGTACAGCCGATCTTCTCCCTCGCTTTCGCAACTGGCATATCGGCGGATATAATCTTGACTGTGCTCATGTCCTTAGCGTCGCGTCACGCGAGACAGGAGGTGTACCGGTACGGTAGCTGCGATGTCCTGGTGTATGTTGCAAGACTTACGTTTATCCGACGCGCATAGGCCCAACTGCTTCGCCGACTCCTTGATCGTATACACCGTACAGACAGGTACGTCATCTCATCTATCCCTTTCTGCAGCGGCGCTCACACGGAACCCAGGACTGTTGCCCTGGTACGTTAGTTGCATTGAAAAGTCACAGCTTATCCTCATACTGCACATGATAGTCTTATGGAGGTGGCCGGCGTGATCGCGGTGAGTATTCTCGACCTTCATCATCACTTCGTGCATTTACACCTCGCGTAGTTCGTCGCCATGCCGACGTCGAAGTTATTCATCGGGTTCTACGTTCAAGTCGGCGTCTGTGCGTACTTCAACTGTCCCGTAGGACGACGAACAGCAACTAATTTTCTACTCTCTTTGAAGTATATCTGACTTCGCTGTTGTCATCGTTCGTCCCACTTCCCGCATCAATTAACATGGAAACCTAATTTAGCGCATTTCACAGCCTGAACACTGGTCGATTCGTCAAGAAACGCGTCCAGCAACCCATATGCGTTAACTTCAGCGCCCTAGACCGCGTGGTCGCCGACCCCGGGCCGCCGTCCGCCCGGCAAAGCACCTCGTTCTTGACGGTCCCGCTGCCCTCCCTCGCGATAGACGAAGACACGCACGGCATATACATGCCCGACGAGCTGTACTACGCCGAGGAGAAGGAGCTCACCCCAGACATCGAGCAGCCCCCGCAGCAGCCCGAGCGCGAGCCGCTCGCGACCCCGTACGCGTACGTCATGCGCCCGCGGGCGTTCACCCTTCCTAGCTTCGACAGGCGACCGTGTACATAGGGTCGCATCGAGTAGCGGGGAGCCATCGCTGGAGAGCGCATGGGCCGGGAATCACACATATATGGTCGGCAATCTGGTTCTAGGGCGGTCGGTGGGGACACTTGGGTCGACAGGTACAAATCTTATTCTAGTCGCAGCGATAATACATAATTTCAGCCTCTATAATACGATTCCAGGGAAAGATATAGATATAAAACTCGAACCCCCTCGCATGTCAGACACTGGCAAGCATGAAATCTAAGGGCCGCCGACACGGCACATCTGTGAGAGAAGACGCAGCGGTCAGACATCAGCGAGCTCCCGCTAGAACGTGCGAAGGAGGCCTACAATCTTAGCTGCTGATCCTCCCCTTGTCGCGGAAGCCTACGGATGCAATTACAGGCACCCGCCCAGGCGCCTTCAGCGGCGCTCAGAGGTGGAGCCCTGCTGGCTCTGGCTCCCGCCCGCCTCATCCTTCTTCATGGCCGGACGGCGCGGCCTGCGCGTGCCCACCGCGGAGCGCGTGCGCGGCGCCTTGTCCTGCCCGCGCCTCTTCGGCGTCGGGTCGTACCTGCACTCCGTCCCGGCCTTCTGGCAGTAGTAGCACGCGGGCTTCGCGCCGTCGCAGCGGAGCTTGCGGGTGCGGCTGGCGTAGAGTAGACACCGTCGTGAGTTTGGGCCAGAGGTAGGAAGACGTATGCGGAAGGAGGGACGCACCAGCGGTCACAGGCGACGAAGACGCGCGCACGCGGTCTGCCGTCAACGGTCTTAGGCTGGCTCGGGTCGAGCGCGATGCGGCGGCGTGCGGCCGCGCTCTCCGTCTCCGAGTGCGAGTCGTACGAGCCCTCGTACTCGTAGTCCTCGTAGCTGTAGCTCTGCTCCACCGGGCCCGGGGCCGGGTAGGCCATACCAGGATGCGGCTGGCTGGGGCCCGGGACGCCATGGGCGGGCGCAGAGGAAGAGCCCTGCTGAAACTGCTGCTGCTGCTGTTGCTGGTACTGCTGGTACTGGTGTTGTTGTTGTTGTTGCTGGTATTGCTGGTACTGGTACTGCTGCTGGGGTGGCATCTGGGCGTATGCCTGCTGGGAGAGCCACTGTCCGGTGTAGGCGTAGTTCGCGGCGGGGTCTGGGGCCTGACCCTGGCCGGACAGGGAGTCGAGCCAGAGGAGGACGTCCTGGGGCGAGTGCTGGGGCGCGCCGCTTCCAGGAAGAGGCTGCCCGTGCTCGTCGTAGTATCGGCGGTCCATTGGATGGTATGGGTATTGGATGACGTGTAGAGGAAGTGTGCGAGTGTGGTGAGTGTAGTGGTGAGCCTGGTCCGACATAGCTGGAGCGTGCTGGATATATAGCAGTGAGTGGAGTCGGGCCTCGCAGTTGACTTCCGTATACACTCACCACGTTATGCGCAGAGGTGCACACACAAAACCTGCGAGAGCGTGCAGTCTGCGATCGACCGCCGACTGATATAGCGTAAACGTGATCCCATGTCTTCCGGGGCTCAGCCATGCTTGCTATGCTGTGAGCACGGTGTGGATGCTTGATGATTGTTACCAGAGGGGGGAGACGAGGTCACAGTCTACTCCGATGGTGGTATCAGTCAATGTGAATAACGAAGAAGGTGCGACGAACCTTATTTCGCAACTTCGGCGATACAGCAGTGCAAGCGGTACGTGGAGGTGGTGTTAGGAGAACGTTAGGAGGCGAACGCAGCGAACCCACAAAGGATGGCCGCGGGAGGAAATGAAGAAACTGTATCCATGACATCCGGAGGGAGCAGTTGCCAACTCACAGGTACAAGAGAAGACTCGTCGTCCGCTCATGCTGACAGATGGCTGTGCTAGAGGTCCGGAGGGGAGGGGCCACTTTAGGTCCTCTTGCGATCGCAGTAGGACTGCACGGAAAAGGAAACAAAAACGTGAGGTCCGTCGGGTGGTGCATGATGCATCACGGACCATGAAACACGAGCTCTGGGTCAGAACACATGGTGTCGTACACATCGATGTCGTCCGTGTCGAAATGCCGGCGAAGTCGGATTGCAGGGCGCATCTTTCTCCGGTCCCCCGTGGGACCCTCGTCAAAAACCGCGTGGGGTAAATGAATGCGTGGACGACAGATCAATGTCGAAAACGGTGAGGCAGCGTAGCGTTCTGTGGCGAGTTGTTGTATTCCTCCGTGCCTGAGGCTGGTTCGGGAAGTAAAATTGTACTTTGCCGCGTAAGTCGACTGTTCCGCTGTCCATGGTTTTCGAAGAGCAGCAGGTCAAAGAAGGAGAAGCCTAGGACTGGGAGACAGAGCCAGTGATTGGGTCAACGTGCAGCGAACACCTCGTAGCCGCAATCTCTGATGACAGTCAGAGGCGGCCGACGCACTGCGGCGTTGCCGGCGGGACATAGTTCTAGTGCGCGGCAGTAACCTCGAGAGGACCATTTGCAATTGTTTGGGGGGCCCAGAGCTAGCAGAAAACGCAAGGTTGGCAGGAGGGCGTCTCGGAGGTGCGCAGTGTAAAGGGCATACCAGTAGTAAAATTCGCTGGCCACGTCGTAAATCAGCAGGCTGTGAGAACGCTCGCCCTCGACATCGCCGCGATGATCTCCGAGCGTTGGTAATCGACGGTGACATACTTTCGGGGGCGGGGCGCCAGTTTATTGCATCCGTCGAGGAGTACGGCAGGGGAGAGGCCGATGCGCAAGCAGCAACCTGTTCCACGCCGCCTCGTCCGTGTGACATCACGCTCCTCTGTTTGGGTAGTAACGGCGACCGGGAAGCGCCTGTGGCGGTACCGGCGCTGCGATCACCGACCAGAGTTGCTCTTTCATCTCGCCCGGCCCGTCCGGTGAACGAATCTGCGTATTCTCGTGTCCTTGTACTCCTAGCCCCGGCTTTCTTGACCCCGAGTCTACTGGATATAGTTTATCGTGCTCGTATAACGCCGATGTGCCTTGCTGATGATGTGGAGGTAGAATAAGTGACGAGCATGACCTCCGAGTTGAGGAAGGCTTCGAGTCAAGCGCACATGTGTGTGGTCGGAAAGTGTTGCCTCCGGGTCTTCGAAGCTAAAGCGCTGTTAGCTCACCACGTAACATACTGTAAGATCCACAACATCAACCAAATGCAATCAAGCGAATCAACACAATGCCGGCCCCGTAGCCCAGCAGGCACCGGTGTCCCCTTCGAGCGCCTCACCGACTTTGTATGGTTGGCCCTCTGAGTAACCCTTTCTTAGTCCTCCTTGTACTCTACTCACCGTATCCGAAGTGCTGATACTTCACAATCCTAGCTTCTGTGCTACTATCCGTTCAACAATTAGCCCGGTGATGCTGCATGTTCTCAGGTCTGAGCTTAGGACGTACCACCGCGTGATCGAAGACCACAGCATCATGTTTCGCCTTGAGCACGCAGATGGGCCCCCGTCACTGGATTTCAGGTTTACTGGAACGGATCGAGT
Source organism: Trametes pubescens (assembly GCA_001895945.1). Classification (NCBI taxonomy): domain Eukaryota; kingdom Fungi; phylum Basidiomycota; class Agaricomycetes; order Polyporales; family Polyporaceae; genus Trametes; species Trametes pubescens. The sequence goes on from MNAD01001614.1 coordinate 6,610, forward strand.
CTTCCACCACGCCACGGACGCGTGGTGAGATTCCCAGAACCTTGAGTGACTCGGCACTTGATGCTGCGTCTGAAAACTCGTGGCAGGGGAGTCATAGACTAGGGCAGTAAAGGCACTCACGATTTGATAGAAACGCTGGCGAACAATACTGCAGAGCGCACGGCTTGTCGGACACCACGAGAACTCTGGGGCTGTCCAGTTGACGAGATCCCGGCCGACTAGGGCGTTCCATTCGACGTCTTTAAAGATTGCCTACAATGCACATGGAAAGTTCTCAAATTCGCATCGGACAGGATTTGTTCTCCACGTCGGTCTTCTCTCAATGACGCCGTCATCAGCCTCCCGTGTAGATGACTGTTGAAAAAAGTCACTGTACACGTCATAAACACGTCGCGAAGTTATGTAAACCGCAGCCACCAACTTGAAGTTCAGCACGACTGCACCCACCAGCTTCACTGAAACCACACATCGTCAATGGTTATGATCTATGTGGCAAAACTCTAGGACGCACATCTCTTGACCGGCATGCCGTACTTCGAGCCTGGTTTCTTCGACTTCCATGGCCCGTATGAGCGTGTTTCAGGTCGGGTGCTCCGTGGCGCTGGAATCGCATCCGTGTCCGAAAACTGCAGAGGTTCCGAAGCTGAGAAGGCTGTTTGCGAATTCTCTCGGAGTTACCGTGGTTTCGCCGGCAGACTCGGATGGCGTTGGTCGCGCTCATATGTTGTAAGAAGTTTCGAGCGACTGACGTCGATGCCGTGATTGTCCGACCATGTACGGATCTGTAAAACCGTCGTCAATATCAGCTGGCGTGGTTGACGTATTGGTTTCGTGTGTCCACAGAAGTTGGTATGCGAGCGTGGAACTTCCAAGCTTGCAACATGCGATGACCGGCATCTTCAAATCTTGCACAATCAAGGTCGTCAACCCGTGATCATTGGCGATTTCGAAACAAGCCAGGCGTTCATCGAACCCCAACGCCTACGGCACTGCGCTCTGCCCATCTCCCAGCTTGTAGCCATCGCCGCTCATTAAGGTGTGTGATAGTGGCTGGACCTACCGATAGACGTTTAGTGAGCGCGACACAGCGTTACCGAAAGCTTGAGGCGCCACTTACGCGCGATGTACCTGTTCACCGAGCGGTGCACTGTGATTGAGCCGTCGATCGGGATACCCCGCAGCTGCCTTGATACCGTGTAACCCCTCGACGTGCCAGTGTATCGGTCGGACCCGACGTTAATCGGACCAGGATGGGCTGAGAAATCGTGCATTAGCGCATACGCACGTAGAGATGGCCTACTGGTGTATTTGAGCGTAGGTTCCGCAACTGGAGGGACTCCTTGATCGCCCATCTCCTTGCATACGCGAGATGTCGCCGCCCTGCGCAAAACCGAAAACATATCTCAGTTGGACCTGCGTCCAAAACACTGAGGTCTATGCAAGGCAACTCGTGCATGACAGCATAGCATCATCGCAACATCGGCATAGGGGTGGGTGTTGGTCTGTGTTGGTGCTGCCCGTGCTGCGTAGCGGTGCGTCGCAGCAGAGCCAATCAGCGGCGAATGCAACGCAGAAGAAGGCACAGCAAAATCCACGCACGCACGAATCGACACAATCACTGGGGACTGCGCGTCGCGAACCTGCCATTGCGGTGTGCGTTTGCGCACATCCAGGCGCAAAGTCAAAATCACTGATGGGTGGCAGCGTCCGTGTCGCGCATGTTGCAACGCGCGCCTTCGAGGCGGCCAGGCCTCCGCTGGCGACGAGGCCGCCCGCGAGTCTCGATTGGTACGGAGACGAACCGGATAGCGCCGCGTGCGGCGCAGACAGCCGAAGCAAGCGGACGTACTTGCGATGCTGAGCTTGAGGCTTCTGCCGTCTCGATCTGTTTCTGGTCAAGAGTCCGCAGATGTTTGGACCACAATGCCATACATGTTGCGAATTACCTGACCGTTACGCATGAGTTACCACGATCGACCACCCGGACACCCCGATACAGGTAGATTCGTGGGAGCCGGCGCCGGGAGATGCTAGGAGACGCCCGGCGAGCTGAACGTTCGAGTTGTGAATGGCATAGCCACTTAGCCTTGGTCCGGGCTGCGAGGTTGTCACTCGCTTAGCACTGAGCGCGATCCCCAGTGAAGGACAGACGCGCGAGCCATCCGTCCAAATCAGAAGCATGGGGTTTGGCTTGTGGACGGCGGGTGAAACGTTGACGTTCGGCCCTCTCGGACGCAGAGATGACTCGTGTAAATCCGCGGAAATATATCTTATTAGCAACCGGCTAAGGTAGTCTAAGTTTTCAAGTTAGCAGGCAGGCGAGGAGTTTTGGAATAATATACGCACAGAGGGGGGTAGCCCTAGTGAGACTACCGCGTCTATGCAGCCTCTGAAGGTGCCTGCCTTCTGTCTTCCCGGATGCGGGCCTTGACATTTTCGACGGCCTCCTCCCTCTCCGCCCGGCGCTCGGCAATAAGACGCAGAATGTTCCCTCTCGAAGCGGTCGTCCCAGTCCTCCACTTCCAGCCCTTCTTGCCACCGTCCACAGCGCGCGTCGCACGCAAGAAGTAGAGCTTCCTGTTGCGCTCTCCCTGGCCAACGAGCAGGCGCTCCGCCGTGAACTTCTGCCGCTTGTCGCGCTCCTCCTTCGGCATGTCCTCCTCCGCCTGGGGGTAGTAGAAAGGTTCGACGAGACCGACAACGGCACGCTTGTACGTCCGGTCCGCAAAGGTGGTCGCCGTCCGTCCTGGGGCTCTGCGCAGCGGGGACATGTAGTTGTCGGTGCGGATGTACGTCGTCTGCACACCGTACACGGCGAGGAGGTAGGAGCGCACGTCCGTCTTAGTCACGGACTGCGGGACGCGGAAGGTCGCCTCGTAAGGGTTGTACGGCTGCCCCGCGGGCGTGTGGTTGCGGACCATCTTGAAGATGATGTTGGGGAGGAAGACCTTCTGGCCGACGACCTCCGTGTCCGTCTGACCGTCCTTCTTCACCTGCCGCACACCGCGTATGCGGGTTCGGCGGGCGTCGAGCCTCTCCAGCCACTCCGCCTCTGTCAAGGTTGTCCCATCTCCCCTGAGGAGCTCGCCTTTCGCCAGGGCGCGCTGGTACCGCGCAAACTCAGAGGGAGTGAGGCCTTCGGGGGTCGCGTCATGTTCTTGACTGGCAACGTCCGCGTCGATACCCTGCTGGGCGCGACGAATGCGGACGGCACGCGGCGTCGACGCTGTTCGCGCTGTCGCCGCCGCATCGGGGATTGTCGCGTATAGCCGGCGGAGGGTAGCAAACATGGAGAACGTTGGCAGTTCAGGTCCGCACAGCGAGCTCGAGTCTCTGAAAAGTCGAGCGTGAGAAATACGTCTACGCCGGACAAGCCCCGGGCCGCGGCCCCGGTGTTCCTGTAGCGCCCACCTCGCTGCTTTTATCCACATTACTCCTTGATCTCCGCACGCGTTCCGTTGTCGTCGGATGCGGCGTCCGCAACTATACATATAAGGTCTTGACGGAAAGTGGTTCCTAAAGTTCGTGCGACTCCAACATGAACAGCTCAGTCAATTCCCCTGCACTCCCTAGACCTTAAATAAGTCTTGCAAGTGTCGAGGCTCTTGTGCATCGCCTTGGCCCACCAAATATTAGCGTGAGTATCCTCGTTATCGGTATATATAAGTTATGCGCTAAGACGTGCATGTATACAGGATGCGTCTGCTAAACACATCCACTGGCCAATTCGTCTGGGTCGATGACCCAAGCACTGTGCGCTATGCCATTCTATCCCATACATGGCAATCAGAGGAAGAAGGCGGCGAGCAGTCATTCGCAGACGTCTGCGAGCTCCAGATCACCAAGGTCAATTCTGCACGCCTCCGGGATCGTCTTCGCGGTGACTCTGCTCGACCGACTTCGCTCTTCTCCCACCCTGCTCTCTCGGACAAGATCAAGGAGTTCTGTAGGATTGCGGGCGAGGCGGGCTACGATCTCGTATGGGTAGATTCTTGCTGCATCGACAAGTCCAGCAGTGCGGAGCTCTCAGAGGCTATCAACTCAATGTACCAGTGGTACCGCCTCGCCGATGTCTGCTACGTGTACCTTGCCGACGTGCCCGACGGCGACAGGCCCGCCGAACGGGACTCTGCGTTCCGGCTGAGTAGATGGAGGACACGCGGCTGGACGCTACAGGAACTGATTGCTCCCAGGCGCGTCCTCTTTCTGACGCAGACGTGGCGCTTCCTTGGGACCAAGATGGGACTTGCGTCTACCCTCGAGGATATGACTGGGATCGACTTTGCAATCCTGACGGGCACCGCCGAGCTCACATCCGTCAGCGTCGCGCGCAGGATGTCGTGGGCGGCGAAGCGTCAAACCAAGCGCATCGAGGACGAAGCCTACTGTCTAATGGGCCTCTTTGGCGTGCACATGGCTACCATCTACGGAGAAGGCCGCAATGCATTCCTCCGCTTGCAGGAAACGATCATCAATACGATACCGGACCAAAGCATCTTCGCGTGGGGGCGCAGCTGCACGGTGACGTGCGATGTGTCGAAAAGCCAACTCTACGTGTCTGCCTCTGACACGTCCAATGACCGCTTAGCGGCGTCGCGCCACGGGATGGGTTTACTTGCGCTGTCTCCGCAAGACTTTGAGTCTGCTAGAGACGTTGAGCCCCTACCCCTCGAAGGGTTTACATCCCTCCTCGGTGTTGCGCTGGACGGCGACAAGATACCCACTCTCCACTGTCTTTTCACGCCGCAGGGCGTAGGCCTTCATCTCCTCCTCCTCGATCTTTCTGCAGAGTTGACCCAGGTATCGGAGGCCCTCTTCGAGTTCCATAGGGGCTTCAACCTATCTCCCCACTGCACCCGTCAGGGAGAGTTCCACTCCCTCGCTCTGTTGCGCTGTCAAGACACAAACGGTTCACTCGTTGCTTTGCCTCTGTGTAGACTGCCGGAACTAGCCCCAGCTCACGCGCAAGAACCCTTGGTTGTGGCGACACATGCGGCATGTCCCCTACCCCTGCATCTCCACACTCACCCCCGCACTATTCGTCTTGGGAAAACCACTATGGCTGCCGCTCATGCCCAACTCTCCGAAATGAAGAGGCTTCGCAAAGTCTACATCTATCGACACTACGGCTCGGCGTTGTACCCCGGCGATCCGTTGTCTATGCAGCTCCCTCATCGAAGCTTCGGACGTGCTGCCACCGCTTGCATCGCTCCCGGGGTCAAAGAAGAGTTGGATGTCCTCGATTTCCATGCAACCCCTCTGAGTTTTCGATATACAGACACGCCGAATCTCGAGATCTTAACCGCCACCACAACTCTGCAGTCAGACACCCCCCTGAACGGCACCCACTGCGGGGCTGGTCAAGACATCACAGTGGGTATCACGATCACCAACAGTCTGAAGGCTTCGCGGGAGCCGGCCACCCTTCCACAATGGAGTGCGACTGTTCAATTCTCGGTCGATCACTCCCTCCGCCCCCAGTTCATCGCACAGGGTAGACCTGTCCCCGCTTCCGCCCCCTCTACATGGCCTGCCTCGGCCGCAAGTCCCTCGGGACTTTTGGGACAGGAGATCCCCTGCGCCGACGACAGCGGCGGACTGCACACATCCCCCGTCCAGCGGACGGGATCTGGTACGCTGCACGCCCAGGCCGAATTCGTCTTGCATGCGGAATGGGGGAGCGACCGTGCGGCGGCTGCTGACGGCGAGAGCGATACGGGCGACATCCGGCTGTTGCGCGTAGTCGTGCGAAGTACCGCAGACGAGTATGCCGCAAGCCGCGCGTTTCAGGTCTCTGTCGAGCTCTCGGAGCGCTACCGTCCCACTGGCAAACAACTGGCGCGCGCAGACATACCATCCGTGCAGCTCCCGCTCACAACTCTGGCAGCGAGTATCGAGCTTATCGCGCGCAACGGCACCGAGCAGCTAGCGAAGTCCCGCACGGCGGTTGAGAAGGACCGGAAGACCCTTTGGGTGAGTGTGGTCGTTTCGTTCGTAGTGCCTACTGCTTGTTAACTTGCCGCAGTCCGGCGACAATGTCCTCGCACTAGACGGACTTTCTTAGTCTCTAGAAGCAAATGTACTGAAGTTATAGATCAACGTTTAAAGGCCACGAAGCAGTTTTGTCGCTGAGCGAAGCGAGCACTTGCACGTAAGTGATCATGCTTGAAGCACTCCCTATTCCCTATGAGTGTTGCGTGAGATAGGATCTTGTAAACTTTAAACAAGGAATGTTAATGTAACAGCTGATAATGAAGCGAAGAACTCCGCGGCCCTGTATGAAGATGACTCCTTTTTCGGTACCGTTGAGCTGCACTGCGCATCCCCTATACATAAAGCCCTGGCGTAGATGGCAACCACGTACATCAACCTCCCATGATGGCCCCCCTTGAACATCTGACGCTCTACACCTCCACCGTGCGTCCACAAAGACTTGCCACAGCGTTTAGGTTTCATACTAACATGAAACCTAGTACTCTCCGTTTTCTCAGAGGGTGAGTTTGGTAGACTCGAGACGTCTTGGCCACAGATCACTCAGCCCAATCCCGCTGCTGCAAAGGTGCATATCGCCCTCGAAGAGGCGAAGATTAAATATACCGTATGGGAGTTCGAAAAAAAGGGTCCGGGTAGCAAGCCCGAGTGGTACTACCAGATCAATTCGCTGGCCAAGGTCACCATTTGCGTCCACCCACCTGAACGAGCTACTAACCTTCCGAAATCATTCGCTATAGATCCCGGCAATCACCTTCGGGGGACTGGGAGCACCTCCCGACCAGCCCTCGCCCGAGTCCACAAAGCTCGTGGAGTCAATGGTGATCCTGGAATTCCTCGCCGAAGTCTTCCCCAACGCGCCTCTCCTCCCTTCCGATCCTCTTCTTCGCGCCAAGGCGCGCACGTTCGTCGAGATCTACCGCAACTACGTCTCGAGCGAGTACCTCGGCGCATTCTTCCTCGGCAAGCCCATCGAGGGCGTCCTCAAGGCACTCGAGACTTTGCAGGCGGCGCTCCCGCCCGACGGCGGTTTCGCCGCGGGCGAATGGTCGATCGCGGAGGCCGCGGTTGCGCCGTTCATCGCGCGCCTCTTCCTCTTCCTCCACGTGGGGCTCGGGTCGTACACCGAGAAGCAGGGGCAGACGCTGCGGGACACGATGGCGAGCCCGAGGTTCGCTCGGCTCGTGCAATGGGTGAAAGACGTCCACAAGCGGCCCAGCTTCAAGAAGACGTGGGTGAGCGACGTGAGTATCTTCAGGACCAGGTCGCGGCGTAGTGCTGACTCGATGTCTTACGCACAGGACCGCCAAGTGGAGTTGTGGAAGAATCATCCCGGCTTCCGTCGCAAGGTTGTCGAGCCTGCACAACCGCAGGCGTGAAGGGCGATGCGCCGATCTTGTACGACCAGAGATGTACCCTCTCGACACATACTCCACCTTGAACTGCGCACTTGAGCCCGTCATAGTCGCCTCTGCCAAGCCTGTGCCAATACTTATCATCGTTTACGTGCAAGTTCGGGCGCGCGTCAGAATATTACTAACTATGTATGCATGCCTTGCACGACCACTTTGTTGCGAGTACTCAATCTATGAGTAGCATATTTACGGATGCTTTACACGAGCTCCGGGTCGTACCATGACCTATCCAGTTTGTGGAGAGGTCAATCAAGCCTGGCGTAAACCGTAGAGCTCTAGAGACTCGTCTCGAGAGTACTTGCTGCCATTTTGCTGCCAGTGCAACAAATGAGTATAACTTGAAGTAGGACTACGGAACGTCGGGCCGTCCGCCGGGGCCTCTGAGTGAGTCCGTTCAGGGTTGCGAGTCGGCTTGCTTTACACCTTTGAACTGCTCAGCCGATCTTCTTGTTCTTGTTGCACCTGTCTGTTTCTGCACGCATCACACTGCACGCCAACATTCTCAGACGACTAGTCCACACCAATCTGAGGCCTTTTAAGTGCTTCGAAACACTCGTTCAAGCCTCCAAACATAGCCTCAGCTCCTCGCGTAACCTGCGTCGCATGTCTACCAACGAAACAGCGCCAGGCCCCGGGCCTCAAGATTTTGGGAAGCAGCGCGATACAATAAGAAGGGAAAAGTCTGGTGGTCGAGGCGACGAATCTGTGGGCAGAGGCCGGGGAGGCAGAGGCGGTAGGGGAGGAGGATCCGCGAAGCCAGGAGGACGCCCTAAGGACTCCCCCGAAGTCCGTATATCAAAAGCGCTGTCTGGCATCCTCCGTCATCGTGGAGAGAACGAAGGTCTTGCAATGCGTCCGGATGGATACGTCCGCGTGGCCGAGCTTGTGAGCTTCACGGAAATCATTTGACTACCCTGGCGCTGATACTTCTGAAGTAGCTCCAGCGTCCGAAGCTGCAGCAATTGAAGTTTGACGCGTTGCAAGAAATCGTCAAGAATGACTCCAAGAGTCGATATAGCCTCATTCACGAAGCCGATCCCAACTCCGACGAAGAGGTTTGGTGGATCAGAGCGAATCAAGGCCATTCGATAAAAGTACGTCACAGTCTGCGAACACTTTGAATGTATAACTTATACTTCCTCAGTCCGTGGTCTTGGAATACGAGCCCATCAAATCTGTCACCGAAATTCCGACCGGGATAGCCGTGCATGGCACGAACAAACGCGCCTGGGAGAGCATTAGTATGTCGTCAAAATCGCTAGGATGTATCCTGTATGAACAAACACTCTGCCATAGAGGATCAGGGGCTCAGCAAAATGGCCCGTAACCATATACACCTCGCGCAAGGCGTAGCCGGATCGGGAGTTGTCAGCGGTAGGTGTCCCCTCCGTCGCTTCGAACTACCCCATTCATCTTTGGCAGGTATGCGAAGCTCGTCTCAGATCCTAATCTATGTCGACGTGCAGAAGGCCCTCGACACGGGGATCAAGTTCTGCATATCCGCCAACGGCGTCGTTCTGACCGAAGGCGATGAGCGCGGATTCCTTCCTGCTCAGTTCTTCTCACGAGTTGAGACCGCTAACGGCGCCCCACTCCCTGGCTGGGACGGTCCGCGTGGCTCCCTTCCAGACGCACCTGTGACGTCCGTCGAGATTGGAAAATCGACTAAAGCGAGCGTTGCCGTGGGACCCAGCAAGGCCGAGGATAACGTGCAAATGTCGCACGCGCCAGATACTGGAATTGAAGGGATTGAAGAGAAGATAGCAAGTACGACTTTGTAAGCTTAGAAAGGAAGGTCAATTGAAGCTTTTGTACGTTGTCTCTGGTGTGGGATCTGCATCCTTGCTCGAACAGCTAGCTCAAGTCCGGCGTTGATCACAGGTGTACCGGTATTTACCCAGTTGTGCCTTAATACAATGAACAGCAATGTCAATAAGGCTCCTGTGAAGCGGCGAGCTCACACGCCAAAAAGGCCTCGCCTTCGCAGAATCGCGTGATAACACAGAAACGTGCATGCGTTTCCCGCCTTTATAGTTCGACGGTCACTGTACCCGCTCTACACGCCATGTCGGCAGAACTCAAAGGTGATGTGCTTCCCTATGACCCCGCGACCCGTATATAGGAGACCTCCACAGTTTTGACTGGGGACAGCGGGCTCAATCCTCGAACGCGACGCTCAAACACATCTTACAGGCCACAATCTTGCTGTTATGTGCGTTTTTCTTTCTACACTGGCATCAATCAGTCGCTGATCGCGCCCCACGACCAGTCATCAGCGAAATGTCGAGCCCCAGCTCTATCCTCCTACACCTCGTCGCGACCCTGCGCAAGGTCCACTTCGACTACACGCCCCAGTGGAAGCGCGACGCCTCACAGAAGAACATCATCGCGGTCACCTTTCCCCGCGTGCTCGTCGACAAACGATACTCCTATCGCGTGGTGTGCGAGGACAACGACCTCGGCATCAGGAGAGGCACAGGTCCCTTTGCGGGCGGCGCCGAGACAGTGAACTTCCTGGAGTACAGCCATGGCAGTGGGATTCCACAGACGCATCGTCTCCGGGTCTACGTCGTCGATCCGGACACCGGGAACCAGTACCTTGTTGCTCAGCGGAACTGAAGTGGGCTTCGGCTGCGGTGGGCGGAGAATTTGCACGTAGTGGTTGAATGAACGGCATGTTGCTCACGACTTCGTTGAACCATAGTGTTCCGCATAGATCATCGCTGTCCGAACTGTAGACAGAAGACATCTCGGAAACAGGTAACGGTAGGGCACTACACGTTCAGGCCAAACGAAGATCGATGAGCTCGCTCGAGAAGCATGCCACTGCGGTGATGTGCCCAGCGCTGACGTCGGCCACCACCTCATGGTAGCGTCTTCACTTTCAATACTGCGCGCTGCCTTCAAAAACCAAGGGCATTTCTACGGTTCATACGCAGCGCTGCAGCTAAGTAAAACAAAGCCACAATGGAGTCAGGTACGTCCAAATTGTCTCCTCCTAGCACACCCCGCCTGTCCCCAGTGTTACTAACGGTGATGCTTCCCCTGCAGATATTTCCGCCATGGCCACTACCATCTCTCTCCTGCTGCACCTCACCTCGACTTTGGGCAAAGTCCACTTTGACTACACGCCCCATTGGGGGCATGGACACCCGAACACGTACATCGACAACGTCACCTTCCCACACGTGCTCACCGACAAGCCGTACATATACCGTGTCTGCATGGATGACACCGATCTCGGGATGCAGCCCGCCTTGGCTGTGCAGAGCGACGGCTCGCAGAAGCTCAACTTCCTCCAGTGGAACGGTGGCCACGGCATACCGCAAACGCACCGCATACGTGTATACGTGGTGGACCCCGGCAATGCGATCCAGTATCTTGTGGCGCTGTGGATCTGGGAAGTGGCTATTCGGACTCGAGGGTGAGTGCGGAGGTGTCGGAGTGGACCTAGACTGACGACCACCGTACTCAGCAATGCGCAAGGGCGACGTCAAGTCAGCGCCGTCGAGGCTCATTCGATATCGTCTGATCATTGTTCCCCGGTGGTTCTCATTCGTCATAAGTTTCATGTATGCGTCGATGTCTCATTGACGAGGGCTACTCGGCTATGCGCGCTCGGTGCGCTCACAAGTTTTGATACCTCCTGAAGAACTTGACAGTCGCAGCGAAGGCGCCTTCCTTACCCGCCTTCACTTTGGGGTTTGTCTGAAGGAGACGTGTAAAACACAGATGAGACGGGGCCAAAGATGACATACCATGTCGCCGCGCACTGCAAATGTAAAACTCACGTGTGGGGGCGCAATCTGTTGCCCCTGTCCTTCAAGTACTCTGGTCCGGGCT
>MNAD01001615.1:1152-13784 GCA_001895945.1 Trametes pubescens
GACATTAGAGATACTAGTAGTATGTCACTGCCAACCAATCAAGCATATCAAAAACAGCATCTCACTGAACACACATACTCGGGGATCTGGGGAGCTGGTTCATGATTTTCTGTTTGACCAGAAGGATGAGTCCAGGAATACTGAGAATGGGATTATATACGCTCGGCTTCGCAAGCTCGAGCTCGAGAACGTCAGTGAACGCGCCGCAGAGCCTAAAAGTACCAATTATCGTTAAGCGCCCACCGGCCGCCACAGAACAAGCAAATACAAGCAAACGTACAGCAAAAGTCATGTGATTTCCGTATATCCTCACTTTACGATTAGTATCAATTCCGATTCTAGGAGGAATCGGAACTGAGATATCGCTGCAAGGAGAACCATGACGACTTCGAGCGCAGCACCGCGGAGACTCCCTGGATATCCAGGTTGGTGCTCGGGTTCTAATTTAACTTGCAAGCATCATATGCCCGTTATCGCCGATGCAGCTGTACTCTTACTCGTGTTGTGCATTGCGCCGTAGCCCATGCGAGGGCCAGATCAAGGGCCGCCTTGTCTTGTATGCGCCTATTGGCTATGTATTGACATGTGGAAGTGTAGCTGTAACGTACGGCGCGAAGCTCCAACGGCGATTACGAGAAGGCATTTGAGTCGAAGACTGGGAATCGCCGTAGAGAGGCGATATAGTATGAGATGCGAGAATGTAGCTCCGGCGTGTGTGAAATCTTCTGGGCAGCCATGCTAGTATTGTGTGGGGGTGCGCGAGACGGGAAGTCGAACTGTTCCCACTCAGAAAATTTGTTTCCACGTGTATGTTCGTCCAAGCATATATCAATACACAAGAAATCGAGAGAAAGGGCGTAAACCAACTCCCACACCGCGAAGTCATTTCTAGGATTATCAGGCTAGTCATCCAAGGAGCGATTATCAACATCAAAGATGAGGGTAATTCGAAACATATGCTTACTTAGGCGAGATCGTGCTCAACGTCTGCCTTCATCTGCTCGATGCCTTGGTCGCCATGTACGACGGGGAGGTTGCGCGAAGGCAGGGATTGCGACATGGCTTCGATCTCGATGACGTCCGAGTAGGCAGTCATGCCGGACGCGGGACGGAGCTGTGACGGTCGAGCCTGCATCAACCAAGGCGTTACGCATGGTCGGAACGGCAACGAGATATAGAGCGACGCACCTGCTGTGCGTGTATGTGCCCGCTTCGAGGGGACGGTCCGATATGCACGGCCGGTGGCGCTGCTTGCGAGAGAACGCCCACTCCGAATACCAGGTCGCTGGCGTCGTTCTCTATCTTGGACCGGCCTTTCTCTCGGGCTGTACGGCGGGAGTGAAGGCTGGTAAAGCAGTTTGGATTAGTAGTCCGATCGCATCAGTAGAGACAAAGCCAAGCTCACGCCGCGAGGAGCGTGATGCCGTATACTGTGATAGATGTCGTTAGCGTAAGCAAACGGACGCTGTACAGATGTCAGCGCGTAGCTTACATTTGGCTGCCGGTAATGCAAAAGTGGCGTAAATGAGTTTTTTCGGGAATGTGAATGCCTGTCATGCGGATGAGAGCAGTGTTCACCAAGAGGCGAAACAGAACATTGACTCGCCAGTATTGTCGTGACGAAGTCGAACACGCTAACAGCACCAATGGGTCACGTCCTGGCAGTTAGTAGCATAATGGTGACATATCAGCGTTTAAGACGGCACCCGTTTATCAGACCTACATTGCGAGTCAGCATGGAGATGAGGATAACGGTGGCCGTACGTACCTGTGTTGACGGTGTACAGTATGAGGACGTCGAGCATAGCGTTCGTGCTATGCATGCTCGTCAGCGGGTATGTCCCTGGTAAGAACCGTGGTGCGTGCCTTTTGAAACCGGTGCGCTTGCGACGGAGAGCATAGATGAGCGAGGTTGTCAACAGCAAATTTGCAATCACGGCCAGTGCAAACGTGGCCGGTACGATATACTAGAGCACCACCGTTGGAAAGAAGTAAGTCTCGTACTTTCCGACGCAGTCTCTGCGAGTGAGAGCCTACCGTTGTTGACACTAACGCAAGTCCTACTTGAAGGTCGGGCGTCAGGAACCTTGATGAAATCATCGCTGTAGATGAGCTGGCCACGTTGATCTGAGAGAGGATGTGGCACTTACAAATCGACCGTCGCCACTGAGGGAAAGTAGGAAAGGCTTGAGATTGTATGGATTGGCATGATGATGTGTGTCGCTCGCACCTATAAGTGCCCCTGTACTGGCTATCAATGCTATGGGTACGTAGCTGTGCCATAGCACTTGCCTAGCTCGGCAAGATAGCATATACACTGATCGTAGTACTCAGTCTAACACAGTAGATGAGCCTGCGACTGATCGTGGCTCACCGAGAGCAAGACCACTGGTCTGTAGCGAGACCCCAGGATCCACAAGCGTCGAGCGAAAAAGCTGCCATGTAGATTCATGAATGAAGGGAAATGTTACTTGTTCCAGAATAGTAACGTACCTTTGCGTGATGATCAACGTGATCCCCTGTAAGAAACGCGCAGTCATCTGTGTCGTCTGGTTTATCGAGGAAGCTGTATATGGCACGCACACTAACGAGAGGGATAAGCTAATACATGTGAGCGTGGACAGTGGGATTGACCGAACAAGAAGTTACTAGACCATAAACACTCACATTGCTCGACCTGAAAATATTTCTTTGGTTAGAGCCAAATGTGAATAAGCCCAGATTACTCACCATAGGCCTCGCACAAGATTCTCCGGATAGAAGAAGCCTGTCACCAGAGAGTGGTAGCTTAAGAGACGGCAGACCCTATGAGCTTGGGCGATGGTGATATAAGCCATCGTACACACCATATTTGCGCGTTCAATACGCTTGAGATGATTTCTAGAATCCTAAAGCGACAATCAGGAGATACGCCCCTAATCCGATATAGGCGCAGAGCGAATCTTTGCTAACACAGTAAGTGCGACCTGTTAGGCCGAGCCATCGTCAGACTATTGCTACAACATGTTCGAACACTGCCGTACCAGAATCTTTATCCATAGGGGATCTCCGGGAAACGCACGCGCATAGCGAAAAGCCTGGTAGAGGGTTACACCGAGGAGGCTGGCGAGAGTCAGCAATCTCATTGCGCATCGCGACCCTCTGGTAACTGTACGTACATCAGTCCCATGAATGTACCAACGAGGAGTGTACCGAGCGTGTCGTCCAAAGGCGGTACTGGAATGTGGATGGCACTACTGGCGTCCACCGGGCTTGCGTCCGCTGTCTGCGTGGTCTCGTGAGGCACAGGCATGTCCAAAGATACAGACAGAGAACAGAACACGAGCACCCGCCTTGCGATATATATCCATTCGCGGGTACTCTTGTGCGAGCTCTCCACATTGATTGGGTGTTGTAAGTTTAGCCTCTATGTAGAGAAGCCTAGGAACGAACATAGTCAGATTGATACTCATCGTTACCACGCCATTGAAGGTTTCGTAGAAGTTCGACCGCAGTTTTCAACTTCGAAGGTCTCGAGAAACTGTGTTCTGTGGCTGGACTCGCGCGCGATGTCGAACGTGTCGGCAAGCGCCTTTACGCAGGCGCCCGTGTGCTTGAGTCCTCGTGGCCCTCCCCGGTCGGGATGAAGCTCCCTCGATAGCTTCGAGCAGATACCCCTGCGTGAATAGCGGGAGCATATTCAGCGGAGCATAACAACCTGAAGCGGGGATATGGCTGACCTCGGTGTTACTTCAGTAAGGAGCAGTAAGGCTGTGTCTCGCGTGACTGAACCAAGTTGGAAGCTTGCGCGACGCCACCAGAGTTGAAGATACGAATTTTGAGCTAATTTGCCATGCCGACTGACAGCGCTCCAGAGCGTACGCGTGGTACCCATCGCACAACCTCAATTAGGACTCTACGATGTGCCCAGCCCCGAGAACCTCACAGGTGTGCTGTGCATGTCATAGATCTGCAGAGCCGATAGGGTCCATGTAGGATGCCGCTTGAACCAGCGACGGAGTCGGCTTCCACATAAGCCTCCACGTGGGCCGGAAGGGCGTCGCCAAGGTGCCTGGGTGTCGGAATAGTGCAGTCCTGTGCCCTAGCCGGCGACATCTTCCTCGGAGCGCATCTTCGGCGCAGTTCGGGCTTGCGCCGTACCCATCTGCTCGCGACGGGGTTCCCGAGAACTCGATCTTGATCCTTCCCCTAGATTCCGTGAGGTCGAAAGTTGTGAGAAGTGACGATTGGAACACGCTGAGTACCTCAGGCTACAGATCGCTGCCACGGCGCCTCCGGAGCGGATCTCGTGTACTACACGACGCAGCGGTCGCAGCTTGAGAAGGGGATCCCGGCCTGTCTTCCGCGGGAATCTGTCAATCGCAGTCCAGGTCGGACGGCCCGCGAAGCGAACAGGCCCGACCCGGAATACGACGCCGACGGTCAGACTGCGGTCTGCAAGAACGGTCAACGGCGGTTTTGAGATGCTATAGGAGAACTGAGAACGCACAGCAATTGGAGATGTCAGGGATCGCGTGTCGGGAGGCAGAGCGCAGTGCAGCTCGAATCCCGGGAAGACCGGACTCCTATCTATGGGAAGTCAGCGAGCGGTGATGATCAGCTTGGTACGTGCCTACCGCCCTTGCAAAGATGCTCCGAGATGCTGACAGGAGTATGGGGGCTATGTCAGTGAGCCGATGGTTGAGCGAGTATCAGAGGATCATCGCGACAGGCATGACCGATGCGGAGTCAACTGTCAGCTCGGGCAGAAGCGCTTCTGAACCAAGCGTGCGTGTATAGTATTAGGATCCTGAGAAGTACAGTAGCAGCATATAGTAGTATAACCGTCCCCTCTATAAACGAGCAGAACAAGAAAAACCAGGTATCGGAGTTGAGCCGCACCTCGCAACCAATAAATAGAACGGAATATGTGTGACCGCGCACCTCAGGCACTAGTTATCATCACCGCTTGAACCAAGAGAGGACACCTCCCTCCTTCCGCTGACCCCCGCTCGGCTTCGCCAACAGCGGCGTCTCTTCTCCGACGGCAGCGTGTTCGCCCTCGACGACGTCTACCCCGTGCTCGCTCCGCACGTCGCTACCCACCGCATCGCCAACGGCGGTCTCGACGGGGGAAGGCGTCTGCGAAGCCGGAGATGACGGTACGTCGGCGTGTGCGGCTGCAGATGCACCCGCGAGCGGGTGTCCGAAGTCGTCGAGGCCGTGCTTGTGCTGGCGGATGCGGAAGACGATGCACATCACGAGGAGTATGCCCTGCATAACACCTGCGACGGCGTACGATATCCAAGCTAGTAATTAAATGAACGTCAGAATCGCGTTCGGCAGGAATAACACCCGAAGCTTACTAGTCCAGTTTGTGCCCGGCCTGGTAAATGGTTAGTGGGAGCGCTAAGCGGGATGCAAGCGCATTGAGCGCACCTCATCGCTATGCTGACCACCATGAGGACAGCGCCCGGAGACTGGATGACCATCATGGGGATGCTGAGCGCACCCACGAGCTTGAGACGGAATGTATGCGCGATTTGCGGCGCGTACTGAAGTGCAGAGAGGATCCCGGAGCAGATGCCGAGGAACGTCGCCCAGAGCTCGAGCTGGTGTGAGCGGTGCGTGGCATCGGGAGAAGGATTCGTGGCGAGCAGGAGGAACGTGGTAAAGGTGATGAAAATGCTGCGAAAATGAAGTGTTTAGACGCGCTTCTCTCTGAAACACCCCAGCGGAGGATATCAACAAGAGCACTGCGTCCACGCGCTTGCTTGGAGTGTACACGTTTCGCAGTACACGTGCAGAGGTTGGGACACGGCACTCCAGACGGGAAGAAAGGATAGAGATGGTACGCACATGTGAAGCAGGACGACCCAGGAAAGAGTGATAGAAAGCTTCCATTCTTCACTCTTCACAGGGGTCTTGACATGTCGAGGAGGGAGGTGGTTGGGCATGTCGACGTCCAGCTCGACGTACTTGCGATCTGCAGGGTAGTATATCATATACAACACGAGACTGTCCCCAGTGCGAAGTTAGTAGATATTGAGTTGGGAGGCAGCAAGGACGCACATTAAGGAGAACAACGCCCAGACGAGTACGAGTTGGAACACTCCTGCGGTAGCTTCGATGCAGCTGCCGATGCTCTGGGGTGAATCCCACGGTGAGCTTTGCCCATGTCTCATAGAAGATAATTGATACGTACCAGAACACGGCAGCACTTGATGAGACCCCATTGCATGACAATGCTAGCTTGCGCGCTTTAGATGTTGCTTTGGAAGTGCACCGTTACAAAGACTCACATGTTCAGCACACCTGACGCCGCTGACGTGCTCCCTAGTAGCAGAAACCACGGGCTGAACCCTTCCGACGACTTCGCCGCGACAATCCTCCAGAGCTGCGTGATAGCGTTAAGGGTCTTTCATGAGACGATCTACGATTCCACCCACCTGTGGGAGGTATGAGATGGTGATGCCCACGCACATGAACGCGGTGAGCGCGTTCGCCGCCGCATTATGATCCTACATCCCGCTGATGAGCATACATCGAGTTCGAGGATATCGAAAGACGCACTGGTTCGCAAGTGTGGGACATGGTGGTCGGAGGCAGAGACACGCCCGCCACCGCGCGGCCCGACGCGCCCATTTCCAGCGTGTAAGCGCCGTAGCGCTCATCCAGCGCGTCGCAAGCGCCCATAGGCTATCCTCCCCCTCTCATCTCAGTCTCAAGCGCAGCCGCGCAGGCCCTCGCACTTTCGCTTTGTGAACGTTACATCCAGCTTCCCTCTCTTTTCTGACGATACTTGTGAACTTGAGGAACTTCTGCGGGACTGAGGCAGGCTGTAACGACCACAAGACGGCATCACACTCGAGTCTCCAAGTTCTTTGGCGATGGCTAGCCTGATTGCTATTCTCGACCTCAAGGGCAAACCCCTCATCCAACGCTCTTACCGCGATGATGTCCCTTCATCATACATCGAACGCTTCTTGCCGATTGTGCTTGACCTGGAGGAGGAGGGACAGCAGGTCGCGCCGTGCTTTTCGAGGGAGGGTGTGAACTACATGCACATCCGGCATTCAAATCTTTACCGTGAGTCCTAACTTACATTCACGTTCTATGCGTATTGCGGAAGACTTTTGGGACCTCCATACGAGGTCGCGAATTTACCGACTGGATCCACGGCACCAGGTTGCAGGTGCTTTTCCACGCCATGACGCCAGACGAAGGCGAAGAAGCGTCACAACTGCGCCGTAATGCTATCTATCGAGCGGTCTGAATACCCCTGCATCGTTCCTCGGCTCGTACACCACGGTGGTAAAGCTACTGTCCGGGTAACGACTCAGATTACGCCGCTCCCCGAATGCCCTCGGGTCCGCTCCAGGGTGCTTATGATTTGCGCTTGTCCAGAAGCATCTATTCGTTTCTTCATTTTGGTCCGGAAATCCACGAACACCTACCCCAGTTATAACAAGGTTCCTTCCGTAACTGACACTCTTCTCAGTCCTCGCGCTGTCAAAACGAAACTCAAATGCCGCCGAAATCATCCTCTTCCTCCATCGCTTGGTCCAGGTGCTTATTGAATACTTCAAGGAGCTCGAGGAAGAGTCCATCCGCGACAACTTTGTCATCATTTACGAGCTTATGGACGAGATGATGGACTTCGGATACCCCCAAACCACGGAGAGCAAGATTCTCCAGGAGTAAGTACACGGCCAGCTACTGTCTATCACCTCTGTTCATATAGTTCGTCAGGTACATTACCCAAGAGTCTTATAAGCTGGAGGTCCAGGTACGGCCACCAATCGCGGTCACCAACGCCGTATCATGGCGGTCGGAGGGTATTCGGTACCGCAAGAACGAGGTCTTCCTGGATGTCATCGAGAGCGTCAACCTCCTCGTGAACGCGAACGGCAACGTTGTTCGCTCCGAGATTCTCGGGGCGGTGAAGATGAAGTGCTACCTCTCCGGCATGCCCGAGCTACGTCTCGGCCTAAACGACAAGGTCATGTTCGAGAGCACAGGGCGGAGTATGTCCACCCTATTCTTCCGGTACTTCTACGCTCATACAGTGCTACAGACGCACGAGGAAAGGCGATCGAGATGGAGGACGTCAAGTTTCACCAGTGTGTGCGCCTCTCACGCTTCGAGAACGACCGCACAATCTCGTTCATCCCGCCCGATGGCGAGTTCGAGCTTATGTCGTACCGTCTTTCTACACCCGTCAAGCCTCTCATTTGGGTTGAGGCGGCGGTATGTTTTCCATCCCGGTAGCATATATCCGCGTGGAAGCTAATACGCTGCGCAGGTGGAGCACCATAAAGGCAGCAGGATAGAATACATGGTGAAGGTCAAGGCGCAATTCAAGCGTCGCAGTACGGCCAACAACGTCGAGATCTACGTGCCTGTGCCTGACGATGCGGACACGCCCAAGTTCCGGGTACGTGTCTTATGTAGTGTACTACATCTTCAAGCGTTGACCTAGATACATAGGCATCGACCGGTAGCGTGCAGTACGTGCCCGACAAGTCGGCGTTTGTGTGGAAGATCAAGCAGCTCGGCGGAGGTCGCGAGTTCCTCATGCGCGCGCACTTCGGGCTTCCTAGCGTCCGCGGCGGTGAGACACTTTCCTCGATATGTGCTTCCACTAGCCACTCACGGCGCAATCATTGCCAGAGCACGAGTCGCTGGACAAGCGCGCGCCGATCACGGTCAAGTACGAGATCCCCTACTTCACGGTGTCCGGCATCCAGGTACGCTACCTCAAGATCGTCGAGAAGAGCGGGTACCAGGCGCTACCCTGGGTACGCTACATCACGCAGAACGGCGACGACTACAGGTGCGCACCCGCCTGCTCCTCTCCCATCGCCACCCGTGTGTGCTCACATGCGATGCAGCTTGCGGACGGCGCTCGAGAAGGGCAGCGCGCCGATTGTGCCGATGTGAGCCTGGTGCTGCGCCGGTATTGTGTAGATCTGTGCGATTCGGAGCTAAGTGTAAATTTGCACGCTGGTATGAATGATTGTGTAACGTTGGACGCTGCACTTCGTCCGAGCTCGCGACCGGTGGGCGCCCCTCCGGTGACGGAGGCCGCCCAAGAACCTCCTCTTACTTCCAATTTGTTCACACTAGCACTCAGGCGCTCCGCGCCAGGCACTGGATATACACTTCCTCATGATGAACCCCAGTTCTAGTCGCGGCTGCGGAGACAGCGGTATAATGTGGTCCAGCTAGTTCCGGCGTTGCAAACTCTAAATCGCTCACATTTTATCCCCCGCCTATCCTGCGCGATCTTCTCCTACGGATAGCCATCTTTTAGCAGCCTTGCAAACAGCATGGAACTAGAGACTACCGACATCACTCTCCAGGGCCTCCCGATCGACGGTGGATCATTCTCGCCTTCGTCCGCGTCACTCCCAAGTCCAATTCTGCCCGACCGGTGGTGCATGCCCCTCGCCGAGTGTCCCTGATATTCCTCCATGCAGCGACCTCACGTATGTGTCGTGATCTTCATTCATCTTGAACAACCTGTTTTCGCTCACAGGCACCAGACAAGGAAACTTGGCTGCCCGCCATCGAGCATCTCTTCAATCTCCAGCACGCTGCACCTGACAACCTCTTCACTATCGCCGAGGCGTGGTCTATGGACGCACCCAGCCACGGGCGTGCCGCGATTTTGAACGATGCAGCACTACGCAAATATCCGGATGGCATAAGTGAGTACGCTACCGCACTTCGCCCAGTCTCCCGTGCTTATGTCCGCTGGCGATGTTGTAGCCGGGCACCAGTGGCCCAGCGGGGTTCGTGTGCTCTTGAATTCTGGCCTGATCACTGGCAATACAGTAGTAGGCATCGGACACTCTGCAGGGGCCTGCGTATTGTACGCGTCTCCGTCTCGGACTTGCACGTTTACTCACCGAGCCGCGATCTAGGATCGAATCGACAGCGGTGTACCCCCCTGACCGCCTCCCATATTCCGCTATGATCCTCGTCGAGCCGACGATGATGACTCGAGAGATCCTAAAGAACGCGCTCGAGAAAGACACACATCTGATTCGGGCGGTCGAGGTCGCGCGAAAACGCAAGGACATCTGGCCGTCTCGGGAAGCTGCCCGAGAGTATTTCTCTACGCGCCTGCCGTGGCGCCGCTGGGACAAACGCGTTCTGGACCTTTACACTGTCTGCGCTGCCTCGCTTATAGCCTGAGTATATTATCCAGCACTAACGCCTACATATCGTGCAGGAACATGCCCTCTACGACCTCCCGACATCGACGTACCCGGATAAGAAAGGCGTCACCTTCACCATAACTCGCGCGCAAGAGGCCGGCAGCATGTCTCACCACGAAGACGGCTTCGATGCGCTCGATATCCTGCAGAGCATCTGCCCTGTGCTCCCGGTGCACACTGTGTTTGGCGAGCATGACGACATGGTGTATGTGATCCACCATCCCGTCGCCAGCGTCGCGAAGTGCTGACCTCAATGCAGGCCCGTTGAGACACAGGAAGCGATTGTGAGCGTGGCAGAGGGCAGAAGGATGAAGTCCATCGTGCGTGTGGCTGGCGCTGGGCACCTTGTCGTGCAGGAGGACCCGTGCGGGACTGCGCTGGCGATCTGGGGCATCCTGCAGGGGGAGTATGCGCAGGTCACGATTCGGGTACCATCCCATTTGTAAGCCTTTGTCTTCCTGTCGAAGGGGTCCCACTTGCAAATCGGCGGTGTTGGAACATGTATGCAACCTGTTGAGTCCCGATCTAGATATGGGTATCACGGTGTAGAATCTAAGTCCTCTCGTGTCGATATCTGCGGTTGTCTGCCGTGTCCTGCGAGGACCGGGAAGTACTCTTGCACTGCGGCTTCAAGTTCCAGTCCAGACCGGCAGACGCCGATTGGCGCATGGCCGGCTCGAGTTGTTCCAAGGCTCGAGCGCCTTTTTGCGACACTCATCCGCATTCCACATCCTCGATGTTGTCATCATCCAGGGTACTTCCACCGGTCTTACCCCTCCCTAAATCAAGATGTGTGAGAGCACAGTATACTGGTGGCTAGCTATGGATGTAGTGTTTTGAAGCTGAGGCCCGCCTTCCTTGACATCGTCCCTGCTGGTGCACATCTCGCGTCGGTTTCGAGCTTGGCTTAGGACGAACTCTACTAGTGACTCTTCTCTTCGTGGGATTCGAGTTTCTGGAGAGCTCGAGCAGCTACATTCTGTGTTATGCGTTACGTGAGCTCTGTTGGCGTGTGCCATCCTCACGAAGATATGAACCGCTCTGGACATTACTTGGTAACAGGGCTTCCATCACTGAAACCTACACTCGTGAGTCAATTACAATATGATATGTCATTGTGCTGACAGAACCTGGGTACGTGTATTGATTGGCTTTGCAGGAGCTATCCTTGAATACACCGGGATTGTTACAACAACATCATCCCTGGTTGCTTCGCGCCGAAGAACATGTCAGCCTGAGCGGATTAGCGACTCGAGAAGCAACCCGTGTAACTGTGCTAAACGCAAACCTAACACATCTCGGAAACCTTCAGCCCACGGCAATATATAAACATGCGGACGAGTCACGAGAGAGGACCGCCTTGCACCCAAGAGTACTACGTTCCAACAACTTCCCGCTTAGTATCATTTTCATGGCCGCAGAACAGGTTCCCGCGTCGATTGTCCCGCTGCAGATTCCCTCCTTGGACAACACGTTCGGAGCGATCATTATTGGGACGTTCGTCGGGCTGATGTGAGTATGCCACGTATGTGAGGTATGCAGCTCTGACCGACGCCCCCTGATAGCCTATATGGCGTAACTATACATCAAGCATACCGCTATTCCCGCCTGTACCCAAACGATTCCTGGTGGCTGAAGGGTTTGGTGGGTGTCTCTAGAGACGATTGCATCTCGCCTCTGACATCCCTGCATAGGTGGTCATTGTCCTGTCAGTGGTTTGTTTGGATCAATGGAGGCGAGGTGTGCGGCCTTCTCTGCTCACATCACAGAATCTAGGGCTATGGAGTCGTTCACGAGCGTACTGGGCATGCACGGATGGTACGTGAATGTGTATCGCTGTTCATGTACGACCCGCTCTTACCTGCCTCATGAAGCTACTACCACCTCGTAACGAACTACTATTTCCGACCAGAGAAGCTTGAACACGCCGTATGGTGCGTATTTTCTGCAATGCAGTATAACGTTCCAAGACTGATATGGTTCAGGTCCCTCAATATGAGATCTGCATCTTGTCTCTTTGTCTTCGCAGCCGCCGACTGACCTGGGTACTTCGCGCAAGCTACATCTGACGGCCTCCGTACGTCGTGTGTCATCATCCCCGTATCCTAATATCACCCACATGTTCGCTACTCTAGGGACTTTCTGTGATTATCGCTCAGAGGTTATGCGCCTACCGTACTCGTCTGGGGTTGGAACTAACCCTACCCACCTGTAGCTTCTTGATCCGCAGGGTGTGGATAATAAGCACGCGTTTTAGACCCCTGTGTTAGTTTTTGGATTCGAGCGAGCGAGCGCTTGCTCGCCGGCGCTTGCCGAAGCGTTCAGTAGCACGCCCGGGTCCCGTTTCGTACACCATCTGTTTGCCTCTGTACCACGACACTACTGTACAGGACAACCAGAACACCTCGTTTTTCCCTCTAGACGACT